>JARFIW010000446.1:0-39125 GCA_036346225.1 Platerodrilus igneus | reverse complement strand
TCCTCTTACCTATCTCTTTTCTCTCTAGCTAAGTTTAAAGCTTCCTCAATATAAACATTAAAGATCAGGGAGATAGTATACAGCCCTGTCTGACACCATTTCTAATCTTAGCTTCCTTTTCTATTTAATCAAATCTAATTACTACGCTTTTCCATTAGAAACATTTAAATTTTATGGAATGATCTGTATATAGGTCCAATACAAAGATTTAAGTAATAAAACTACAGTATGATTTTATGAAGCTTTTTATTAAGGAAAGGTAGTACTTTAAAAATTTTACTGAATAATTCATCGTAGTGTATTTTTTGTATAATTAATTTAGGTATATTATACATATTGAGTAAGCAATTAATTTATCTAGTTTAGTGTTTAGCACGCTTGTAATGGCCGGAAGGTAGGGGGTAAAAAATGGGATAAGGATTTAGGCTGAAAGGTGAGATAGAAACTTACAACTGCTATATACAAACCAATAACTATGTATAAAATACCTAACCTAAAATGGGTGGGTGCATGCATGTGGGAGTGTGTGCGTGCACGTGTGTATTCATGTGTTTGTGCTTGCGTGCATGGGTGGGTGGGTGTGTTTGCGCATGGTTACATGCGAGGGTGTACACACGGGCGTGCGTGCTTTGGCGCATGGGTGGGTGCATGCACGGATGTGCATACCTGTGTGTGTGTGTATACTAGAGTTGTGTGCTGAGTTAGTGCTGCCCGGTTGGAATGGGGGTTTATTGGAGAGGATGTCGATTAGAAATAGATTGAGGGTCTGTGGATGGTGGGTTGCTAGTAGGTTTAAATTTGGTAGTGGAGTGTATTGGTCAAAATGGAGTGCAGTCTTCAATTTGGATTGAGAGTTGTGGGTTATTGGGCAGGAGTAAATGAGGTGGAGGGTTTTTTTTTCTGAAAGAGGCCTTGTCCAGTAAGAAATTGGAAGGTGGTCGGGTATGAAAGTGGGATGTCAGAGATGACTAGGAAAATCTCGGGGTGTCTTCCTGTGTGGGAAAGGGTCCAGGATTCTTGCCAGAGATGGATTAGGGATCTGTGGATGAGGGTTTTAATCTCTGTCTTGGGTAGAGTGTTATATTCGTCTGGGTATAGGGTCCTATCGTGCAGGGTGATAGGTCGGCTTTTTAAGGTTTCGGATTTGAATACAGGAATGGTGGAGGGTAAATTCAATGGAAGGTATCTGTAAGAGGGTATAGAGTGCAGCGGTGGAAAGCTCGGTAGTAGTAGAGGAGGGTGGGTCGGATGATTGTGTCAAGCTTGGGGGGCGGAGGGGGAATTTCGACAGTGTATCGGATTATTGGAACGATGGTTTGGTTGAGGATAAGTTGACACATGGGGTTTGTAAGGTGAACTGATTTCGAAAAGGAGTTTTGTAGGATGAATTTGGTTTTTCAAGGGGTAGGTATAGGTTTTTAGGCGGTTATCGATGTTAAGACCGAGGTAAGAAGCTGAGTTTGAAAAAGTAATGGGGGAATTTAGGATGTGGACCTTGGGACTTCCGTAGGTCTAGGAATCCTTTAAGGTGAAGCATTTTGGATTTGGACGGGGAAAGGGGTTGTTTATGTGAGAAGCCAGAATTCAACGGTGTGTATAAGAATGGTGGTCTTCTATGGATGCACGGGAGTTGCCATGGAACAGGCAGGCAATGTCGTCTGCATAGACAAAGGAGGAAATATTGGTGTTTAGGTCTAGGAGGGGGGGTTGATGGAATGGTTCCACGCCGTAGGGATTTGCGGGATCCATAATTTTGGAAATTTTGCTGTTTTTATCGATCGGTTAGAGGAAATGCAATTTGTTCTTCCATAGAAAATAAATTGTACTTTATTACATTTCAGTTACCTTTATATATTTGTTGCTTTCTATTTGCCCAAAAACTAAGATAATCTAACCTAAGTTAAAATAATATTAGTTGAGGAGACGGTCTTTTTACTACTAAGGAACTTAGATAAAGTTAGATTTTTTGCATTGTCCTTATCCCAGATAAGGTGTCTATAAATCTACCTTAGATACTAACATCCCTCCCTAAGTTTATATTGAGATTATATTTTTCGTTTTGTGTATGATATACGACTTGGGATATCTTATACTTAGAGATGAATTTGAATTAACATTAAAGGGTCTGAAAAATGGTAAGGCGCCGGGTACAGATAAGGTGCAACCAGAAACTCTAAAAGCCGCTGGACAAGCAGTAACAGAACGTCTCTTCCAACTTGTAAGCTATATGTATGAGACAGGCGAGCTACCCAAAGATTTCAAACATAACATCATAGTAACTATACCAAAAAAGAAAGGCACGGATAGATATGAAAATTTTAGAACAATAAGTTTGATAGCACGCATGTCAAAAATACTAACTAGAATTGTACAAAGACGAATGGAAAAACGGGTTGAAGAAATACTAGGAGAAGACCAATTTGGGTTTAGGCGAAACAGGGGAACTCGGGAGGCTATTTTAGTTCTGAGAGTGATAATCGAGAAAACAATAGAAAAAACGGAAAGCGTGTATATAGGGTTTGTAGATCTGGAAAAAGCATTCAACAATGTAAAATGGAAAAAAATGTTCAAAATACTGAAAAAAATTGGAATGAGTTATAAGGATAGACGAATAGTACATAGCTTATACAAAGAGCAAACAGCAGTAATAGAATTAGAGCAGGAACTTAGAGAAGTAAACATTAGGAAAGGGGTGAAACAGGGACGTGCCCTACCCCCATTAATTTTTAACTTGTACATTGAAGCAGCAAGACATTTGGAATTACTATGCAGGGACAAAAAATTGATATGCTTAGATTTGCAGATGATATAGCGATATTAGCATCTAGCAAGGAAGAGTTACAAGCTGCTCCTAATGAAATGAAAACGGTTCTAATAGAGAGATATGGTATGAAAATTAACAAAACTAAAACTAAAGTACTAGTATGCAAAGGAGGGGGAAATAAATCAAAAACAAGAATACAAATATGTAACACGAACTTACAAGAGGTTAAGGATTTCTGCTACCTAAGAAGCCAAATAACCCAAGATGGGAAAAGGACAAAAGGTATAAAACAAAGTTTAGCACAAGGCCACGCTACATTTAACAAGAAAAAGCAACTACTGTGTTCAAAGACAACAAACATAGAAACAAGGAAAAAATTGCTTAAAACATATGTGTGGAGCACTGCACTGTACGGCTGTGAAGCCTGAACAGTAGGAGAAGCGGACAAGAAAAAGGTAGAGAGTTAAGAACGAAGAGGTACTAAAAATGGTAGGCGAAGAAAAAAATATGTGGGAAACAGTAAAAAATAGGAGAGATAGGATGATCGGCCACTTACTATGGCATGAGGGAATAGTACTAAATATATTAGAAGCAGAGATAGGAAAAAAGAGAAGAAGAGGTAGGTAGACCTAGGTTAGACTACTGCACACAAATAGTGAAAGATGTAGGCTGTAGGAATTTCAGGGAAATGTGTAGACTAGCTCAGAATAGAAATCAATGGAGGTAGGCATCCAACCAGTCCCAAGATGGATAAATTAATGACGAAGAAAGTAACCGTACTTAAACATGATGATTATTATAAGCAACTACAAGTATTGGTTGGGCAATATTCTCGACTAATGTAAATTGTGTGAAAGGATTTACTGGAAAACTATTATTTCGGCAAATGTCTAAGTATTGGGGGATCTTGGCAGCCCCAGGCTGCTTAACCCTCTTCACTGAATCTCGGTGTAACAGGGCATAAAATTAGAAAACAATAGAAAGGGAACCGAGCTGTAAACATGCCGTGTGAGAATTTCAGGGATGTAGGCTAACTCAGAACATAAATAAGTGCAGGTACATGTCCTATCAGTTTTGAGATAGATAACCTAATGACAAAAAAATAAGCACAGATAAATCTGATGATTATTATAAACAACTACAATTGTTGGTTGTGAAATATTTGCAACTAATGTTGACTGTGCGAAAAAATATATTGGAAAAGATATTATATCGGTAAATGTTTTAAGTGTTGGGGGAACTTGGCAGCCACAGGCTGCTTACCCCTCTTCGGAGAAAAAGGGTATATAATTGTAAAACAATAGAAGGGGACCGAACGCATTTAACAAGAAAGAACAGCGCCTATGATGAAAGACAACAAACATAGAACAAGAACAAAATTGTTGAAAGTATATGTGTGGAGCATAGCACTTAAATACGGGCAGTCTGAAAAGCGGACAGAAAAACGGTAGTAACCTTTTGAAATGCTGTGCTTCAGATTTATGAGGATAGACAGATAAAGGTAATAACGAGGGATAAACCGTTGAGGAAGTTTGGTGTACAAACCTTAGGAAGTACAAGGAAGTATCAAGGAAGTATGGGAAGTATCAGGGAAGTATGGGAAGTATCAAGGAAGTACAGGAAGTATCAAGAAAGTATGGAAAGTATCAAGGAAATACGGGAAGTATCAAGGCTTGTTTCCCTCATAAACTAGATATTTATAATAAACCTATATTTTAATTTTGTTCGAACATTTGTTATGTAAGATCCATATTTGTATACATGTTTGAAAACAGAACAAAATGTTTTATTATAAAAGCCAGAAAAAAACACGGTTTAATTTTAAAAACAAATGAAAATCTCTGCCTTTATACCAGTGCAAATTTTGGAATTTTTTTTAGTGCTATCTTACGGAGAATTTCTGCCCATTTACAAATACATAATTATGGTTTATTATTGTTATTTTTCAAAATAAACAAGCTATATCGGGAGTCAAGTTTGCGACACCCAATATATATTTTTGTACTTCACGATATGTCTATGTAATAAACTATACATGTAGTACCAGAATTGAATTATTGTTATAATAATAGAATAAGTTCACTAACTTATACGATATTCGTGGCACAAATCTATAACGTACACTGAATTTGAACAAAGCTAAATGCAGGGCAGTACAAAGGCAATTTAGCGCTTTGAAAAACAATTGAAATGTATTCAATTCTAGGCTAATAAAATTAAAATTAGAACATAATTCGATATTAACAAACAAAACCATGAAAATACCAATATCAAAACTGCAACAAAATATTTATAGTAAATTAAATACTCGAATTAAAAGTAATTCTTTCGTAAATAAAAGTTGTCTCTGAATCCAACTCTGTTTACTGCACTCTCTATATCTCCTCTACGGATCGATTCAAATGTATTAACAATCGTAAGTTTTAGATCTTTAATATTATTAGTTTTTGATAGTACTGCGTTGTGTCTTCGATTCATCAGGTACAAGCACTCATACAACGCACTAAAACAGTTCACAGCAGGTCGCTGTTAGACAAGATGAATTATTATTTTTACTCCTGGAAACGTGATATACAAAGACCAGTAGACAGAATTGAATTCAGATCCAACCTTTGTTTATATGCCAAAAGAATGGCTTTTAATTCGAGTATTTAACTTACTGCACATATTTTGTTGCAGTTTTGATTTTGGCATTGTTGAGCTTTTACCGCTTTTACTTTTCGTGGTTTTGTTTGTTAATATCAGATATGCTCTAATTTTAATTTTATGAGCCTAAAATTGAATATACTGTTAAAATATAACCTTGTTTCAATTGCTTTCCAGCCATATTCCGTTTTTTATCAATATAAAATGTTTTCACAAATAAAAGTATATCGTGTGGTACCGAGTTGAAAATTGAAATCGCCAAAAAACAATCTATATAATATCTAATATGACGTCCATAAGAAAAAATGAAGCTGATGAAGTATATGAAGAATCGAAACGGATTACGACGATTTTACTTTACCATCGTTTTTAGCATAATACTGCTCCAGAGAAGTTTATATAGATATCAAAAATGTTGGAGAAAAACGAAAAATGCTTTTTTCAAATTGCTACTTACCTGGACGTAGCCGGAAGAAAAGTAAACACCATACTAACTACCAACCGCGGAGAGTGGAGGGGATTCGCCTACATACCAAACATAAACAAAAAAAACATCGTCCAAGACTATCTATTAACACTGAAAAGCAATTAAAAATTTTTGATTAATAGGTACAAAGAAACAGGGCATAGACTATTTAATTATAGCATAAACTTGTCGTTTTAAAATAAATAAGTTCAAAATGAAAATTTGTAGAAAGCGTATTTATTATTGTAAACAGGATGTTGTCGAAGAATTTAAGAGATTACGGGATACCTAAAGCAAGGCATAGACTTTTTAATCTATCGGATACATTTCTGTTTTAAAAGAAAAAGGGATTTGAGTTAAGGAATTTATTCGAAAGCGTGTTTATTATTAATTATGTTGAAAATCTCCGTAATAAAATTTTTACCATAACTACAAAACAAAAACGGTTACGATAAATTTCTTTTGTGAATATTGACAAGCATCAAAATCTTCAACTTTGCCCCAATTTAACCAACTCGCTATCTCTTACCGGTTCTAAAATTCCAATGGTGAGCTTCCAAATTGAATAACCCTGTACACAGTGCGTTTCACTTTTCATGACACCCAAATAATTTTTTTACTTTGAAAGCAATCGGTACAAAATTTTTATCAGTTATGTAGACCAAGATAAAGCATTTTCATGAGTGAATGGGGTTTTTATAAAGTCAAAATCTGGTCAACTATGATAAAAATAAAAAGTAGCGTTTCAAGTAAAATCATAGTAACGATTAAGATATACCAAAAAAATATTACTTAAGAAAAATTGTTGTAAATCACTCAAAAACCCAATATTCCAAATTTCGCTGAAAAATTTTCACTATGTTTTAATTGGAAAAATTATTCATCTTCAAGGAATTTAGTTGAAAAAATTTCTATTTAAAATATTGTTGGTTAAATTGTTGTTATTTTGTTGTTTATTAATGCGGAATAAAATTTGCAAATTGTTTTTTGTTTCATGGCACTTTCATTATTATTATTATAATTGTCTTTATTTAAATCACAAGTAATTTACAACAATGATAATAATATGTAAACATAAAATACAAAATATGATTGTGGTAAAAAAGGGTGAAGTTCAGAGTTGAGCTGAAGTAGCAGGCAACTGAACTCGCTCTGCTCTTCCACTTAACCCTATCTACTAAATAGATTCAAATTAAATTAAATATGGGTGAATTGAACTTAATAAAATACAATGCAAGTGACAATCATCGTGATTTTATATAACATAACTATATAGACGAATGAAATCAACTTGGCAGTGCTCTGTATGGAATCATAGTTTATTTGTCTGTGTGGAGTAGCTGAAATTTTAACAAATTAATATCTCTTGACTACATAAAAATTTTGAAAATTAAAAATGAAAGTTGTAGAAAAATTTTGTTATTTGGGAAGTTTGAGTGATTTGTAACAACTTTTCTTAATACTTTTTTGTTATATCTTAATTGCTACTTTTCATTTTAATCCTAGAGAAACCAAATTCACTCATAAAGATGCCCTGTCGGGGTCTACTTAACTAATAAAAATTTGCATTGATTACTTTAAAAATAAAAAAGTTATTTGGGTGTCCTCATGAGCAGCGTCATATATACGATGTAAGTATAATGTAATAGTATATTGTACGAGCATGGAATGATGCCCATTTCTCACGAGTATGATAAATTGCAGCACGAGCTGAAAGCGAGTGCTGCAAATCATACGAGTGAGAAATGGGCATTCCATGCGTGTTGAACACTATACTTTTTCTACGACTGTAGTACGTACTTTTTAAATGTGATACCTCTTTTGTTAATATTATAAAATACATGGTAAGTATAGGAGTATACATTTTATTAATATCATAAGTTTATTATCGTTTGTGAATATACATAAATTCAAAGAAAAGTACAAATTTATCATAATAAAAGTAAATAAATTGATTTAATTTTAGTTTTAGATTCATTATTATTAACAATATTAAAGGTTACATTGCAATTATTAAACGTCATTGTAGAAGGTGTTTTCCCAAAATTAAATTTTCTTGACGTTGGAAATTCTTGTCTTTGGACGTTGATGGAACATTTGATGTGCTATCAATTGAATTTTGTATTATGTTGCCTACATTCAACTTATTTGTTAAAGAATCGGCTATATAGTTTTCGGCGACTGATGTTGATTTCCAGCCACCGTGCCTTTTAAAGATGTTATATCTTCTCCAGCATCTACAAGAATAGTGGCGGAAGATCTCCGGAAGCAATGACCAGTATATAATTCCGGATTGGGTAGTTTTAAATACGTTGCAATTTGCTTTCCCATAGCACCAAATTTATTGATACCCACTTTCTGTGTGGTGCATTTTCCTTTCTGATAATTTAAGACAAAACTAGGATCGCAAACATTTGATGGACGTAGATTCCGGTATTTTTGTGATTTCATAAAATTACTCGTTATCGTAAAGCTGCGTATAATTTTGTTTTCGTGTCGGGAACTGTAACTAATATCGCAGAACCCAATTCCGTGAAATGAGTAATCTTCATCTGATGTAATTCCTGTCTGCGGCAAGCACCTATAATTCCCATAATTAATGCAGTCTGTAACAATATAAAAATAGCTATAAACACGCATTATTCTCCTAAGTTAATATTACATACTTTTGTCAGAAGAAACTGTTGATCCGGAGCCTTAGTAATAAATTTATTTATTTCCTCTGTTGTAAAAATTTTTGATTTTTTCGATTTATAACCGCTTGACTCCCGTTTGAGAAACGCTCTTAATTTTCCATACTTTGATATATCTACATTATGATGGATGGTGAGACTTGTTCTCAACATAGAATAATGCGTCCACAATTTCGGAGATTTATACTTATTAGATAATTCATTAAAGTACGCAATTAAAACATTTTCAGAATAAGATGTTGTCTTTTGATCTCTTCGCCAATCCATAAACGATTTATAAGCAGTCTCATATTTTTTTTTTTTGGAAATTTCCGGTAATAAATTTAATGTAGTTGCATTTGCAGCTTCCACAATATTTGGAGGCGTCGGTTCTAGTTCGCTTTCACTATCACTAGCCATTTTTTAAAGACTTTGCAAATACTTTAAGATTTTAAACGCTTTCACAGTATGAAATTATTTATTTGACATTTGTTGGTTTATTATTTGTTTTATAGCCCACCTTTGAAAACTCGGCCGTCATTGGAAATAAGATGCAAGTGCAGGGCTACTTGATTAATAGAAATATAAGCGCAACCGTGCAAATTGAACATTCCCGCACTGGTTGCTTAGCAACTTGCCTAGCAACGAGTGCGGGAATAAAAACCTGTATAGAATGTAGTAGATTTCTCTATCAAAAACACACCTAAAATAGGCTCGTTCCAAAACAGTCGTAGAAAAAATTCCGTATCTTTTTTAAATTACTATTATAAACCAAGTATACTGTTTTTGGGTCAATAGAGCAGACGTAATATTGTGTCAAACTTATCATAGATAATCTGTAGATACAATAATTTTACTTCTCTGTAATCAATTTATATTTTGTGATTTATGTAATATGATTTGTTACCCGCCTTCCAAAGAGATTGTAGTTAAAATCAATTGTGATTTTTTGATCGGACATTAACTAAGGAACGTCCCAGATGTAGTAAACATAAATATTTAAAAAATTGTAAATAGAGTAGTATTTTATTAAGATTTTTGTAATCAATGGACTAAATAAAAAACTTAATAATCGATTAAATTTTGTCAAAAGTGACCTAACTTTGAAGAGCCTTGCAGACCTGATAAATTCACTTATCTATGACACATACATGTTATAGGTTGCAAAATTGGAATTAATGTTACTTAACTTTAAGATTGCTTCTTATGAAATCTTGGCAAAAATAACATCATTTTAAAGCAATATATCATCGCCGAGGTAAAACCTATTTTACTTTTGAAGAGCTTTACGTTATAGGTTTATTTGTTTAATACATAAAGAACTATCATATTTAATTTTGGGATCCTACATCAGCAAAATATGCAGAAAGTATGGGAAGTAACAAGGAAGTATATGAAGTATCGGGAAGTATGGGAAGTATAGAGAAAGTACTGGAAGTACATATGAAGTATGGGAAGTATCAAGGAAGTATGGAAAGTATCAAGGAAGTACGGGAAGTATCAGGGAAGTACACAATACTTCCTGGGAAGTACAGGAAGTATATACTTTTTGGGAAGTAGTGTACAACATTCGGGTCAGCGGTTTTCACCTCGGGTAATAACAAGTAGGTTATAGAAATAGTAGGGGAACAAGGATATCTGTGAAAAAAATAATAGGAGAAATAGAAGGGCAGAATACATTCTAAGGTATTTTTGGGGAATAGTATGGGATATATTACAAGCAGAGATAGGAAAAAGGAGGTAGATGTAGACCTAGATCAGATAGTGATAGATGCACAATGTGCAAATTTCAGGGAAATGTGTAGGTTAGTTCAGAATAGGAAATAATGATGGTACGCGTCTAACCAGTTCCAGGACTGAACACCTAATGATGATGGTATGATATAATTTTTTATTGAACATTTATAGAAGCAACTATAACATAACAGTTAATACCAAGTTGATTCTTAACAAGAATCAGTTGATTTTAATATTATTTTCAAACCCTTTATAGCTTAGTTAGTTTAAACGTCAAGTTGTACCTTCTAATAATCGAATGCAAATGAAGTTAGGTAAGGTTAGATTTTCACCTAACCTAATTTTAAGCTATTCTTAGCTAAGGTGTAAATAGAAAGCAACAATTGTGTATTATGTGACTAGCACTTTCTAACAAATAACGGCGCACATTGCGTGCACATGCTCACTTGTACCAACAAACGTGTTTGAGTTGCTCTTTCGTTTGATGTATCAAACTGTGAGATTATTGTTATAAAAATTATAAAGCTTTAAAACTCCGATATTCTTTTTGAAACACGCGGTATTTTCACACAAAATGACTGTTAAAACTTCATAAACCTTAACTTGAATTTTATATCAAGTTTTTGTCTGTATTAATTAACGTAGCTGATACATTTTTCAAAGCACGGTCACTCCGCCGTTCTATTTAATCCTATTTTTACTACCACCTACTTACACAGAAAAGGGCTGTTCAGGTAAAGATTACAAGCGATTGTTCAGTATTTCGAAAGATTACAGCCGATGTCGCACATTCTTATGTCTCGTTCTTTTGTATCACTCATGCGTCACTTGCACGCATTATTGTAGGATTAATTCGCAAATAAATTAGTGCCATACAGTTCGATTTAATTTACACAAAACAATATATAGTCCCTAATTCATAAGTATTTGTTCCAGCATTTGCAAGATACGTAGTAGTAATTTAAAGGTCGGTTAATTTCTATTCTTCATTTAGTTCGTCCCTTTACCCACATTCCATAATCCATTGCAAATTTATGCAAACAACGAAATGCGATTTGTGTAACACCCCTTTAGAAATGTTAGAATCGAGGTTTCGTTTCAATTTAGAATTTTGTATTGAGGGTTTCCAAATATTAGTTTATTGTAATTTATTTTGTGGAACATATTCGTTTAAAGCAGGCATCTAACTTTGCAAACATTTTGCTATTGTGATTTTACGAGAACAAATTATTTCAAACTAAGACTATTTCAATGAATAGTTTACGTGCTAGGGGAAAATTTTGATACTTCATTCGTTATCAACAGCGTACTTATTATTCAGGGTCTTATACATAGAAAAGTTCTCCAAGTTATTTAAATGTTGTATATCTAGGAACTTCATAAAAGCCATGCTATCGTTGATATTTTAAAAAATTATTTAATTCATTCATTTCCCAAGGTTAGTTAAGTAAGTGTCGAACGTCCTCATCATTTATGTCATTAGTCTAATAAATTCGCCTGACTATATTTTCTCGGCGCCGATTATCTCATTTTGTCATTTATTTAAAACGATACGAGGTTCTTACACCGAGTTAATGAATTTTTTGTATTCGTGAAACTTTCGAAACGAGATTTAAAGTTTGTGTGAAAGAGTCTTGTGATATCAGCGGAAAGTAATTTATTAAGCATTTCTTTGGATTTGTCGAAGTGTAAATATGTCTTGAAAACCTCTGTAGATGCAGTATCAAGGAAGTAGCATAGAACTCAGTTGGAAGGGGTTTTAATTTTATATGAACAATTAATTGATGGTATAGTCAAAACCAAACAAGATTGCTTATGATTCACTGTTCATAATCGTATGCTTTAAATAAAAACGTACGTCTAGCAAGCTCCAGAATGCAACGCGACCTTGGAATACAGCGTACCATCAACATTGACAGATATAAGTTAGGTTAGTTTTATGTCGCATTTCGACTTATCAATAAACATAGGTTAGTATGTCTCTTATACACACACATGTTTATTACGGATCATTTTTAGTGTCAATATGAAATGGCAATAGTTTTCAAAAAACTGTTCTATAATACAATTAATTGAGGATGATACGAAACGCTAAATGTAAATGAAAACAAAACCTACCTAACTTAACCCTCAAAACAAACTATTTTTGGTACTTAACCTTTAAAAGCACAAACAACTTTACAAACTACACGAACCAAAATCAGACACACTTTTGCTATGTCTTCATTAGAACATTGGGAACACGCAGCTTTTTTCTTAATCGATAGTACATAAATAGCCTGCACAGGTTTTATTTCTTTTACAGGGTATGGAAAAAATTTGTGGCATGTATTGGTTCGCTTTCTTAAAACTTTCGGAAACACATTGCTTGTACGGATCAGTCCTAGATTGCCAATGTTTGCATTTTCGGGTATTGTCGAGAATGGTGCTCTGGACTTGGAGAAATACGTGTATCCGGCTTTAACGTAACATTTCTAGGTAATTAATACACCATCTCTGTTGATCCATCTTTTATAACTTTACGTAGTTAATCGGTAAGCACTTAAAGCTGAATGAGGAATACATAATTTATTATTTTCCCTCTGTTCTTAATATTGTCTGGTAACTAGGCTGTAATTCGGTCAGTTTTCTTGTATTATTATTTCTCCAATAAACGTACTGTAGAATGTTATTAAGTACAAGACGGCAACTGTTTTACAGATTGTTGCTTAGCTTTTTTCACATTTTGCAATTGTGACCGAATGTATTGGTGCGTTTCGGAAGTAATATTTGCTGTTTTCCAACAAAATTAAACAGCCATTTGGTGGATTATATTCATGATCTACCCCGTAGCAATTTTTAACCGTGTAATTATTATATATTGTTGCATCCAGTTTCATGATACCGTGTTCTTTAGCTGAAGTAGATGAAAATGTTTGTTTTAGTCGAGCACCCGGACAGTTTATAAAATCGACTATATGATTTTCTATCGGTTTATTAATACCTGGACTGGTTACTTAGCATATAAACTTGTTATGTAACTTAATGCGACTATTAGAATATGCTCACGTTAAGCAATTTTTGCCAGCTGTTTTATCATTATCTAAAATTACTATCGTGTTCTGAATGTTCTTTATGGCAGACATAATTAAAATTATTCGTTAAGTATCGACCTTTTCCGCCTTGTTAAATATCTCACTAAAATCTTGGGTTATATCCAGGTTCATATGATAGTAATCTTCTTTTTCGAGCTGATCTAATATATTCGGCAGTTCCTCCACAAAATCTCTAACTTAACATCCGCTAATCCCACTTTATACGGAATGCATGTTGAATTCGAATATTTATTGTGTATACTTTCTAGTCGTTCTTTTCCAATAATATATTTTACTCATCGCGCCGTTTTATTTTCATTTTGTGGTAGGCATGGAAGTTTGTTTTACGCCGTGCGTAGGAGATTCAAATTTCAAAAACTTCCCCCGTAGGTAGCTGTTAAAAGAACCACACATTTCTTTTGTATTAAAAAATTTACGGTTTTTATTTAATTCCTCGGTTCAATCTACAATGTCCCCATATTAATTAGCATTATATTATCGTAGAAAGGTTTTGTAATTAGATTGGGTAAGTCGTGGCCCTCTAAGAGTTTTTCTTCCTTATAGCTAATGTTTCCAATAGCGGTTACACTTGCGGATCTGCCCCCAATGCTCCACCTGAAGGTACTAGATTAGGTTTAAACGCGAAAATAAACGTGTTTCAATTAAATCTGACTTCAAAATTAATTAATCATGAATAAAATGTTTAAACTAAAACTGAATTTAGGGTTTAAACAAAGGTGTATCTCTAGCGTTGATTTTGGCGTGTGCGACCTGAAGGGCCGACTTAAAACTATCCAAATCCAGCTAACTAATATTTACCAATGGATTCGAATTTCTAAGCATACGCCACATTTATTAATAGCGAATCCAGCTATTTGTTCCTACTCTATAAATTTACAATATCGTCCTCTCTAGTCTAAGTATTTCATTCTAACTTCCGTCGAAATACGTCCCTAACGTTCTCTATATCCCTAACCGACTTCTTCAAATTTCAATCTTTCTTCCTATAGATACTAAGACAAAAAAACAGGAAAACGCTAAACAAAACAAATCCAGCGACAAAACAATATAATATAAGGTTATCATAAAGTAAGGGATATATTTTAAATTATGATAACTTTTTAACAAATTAAGTTAATAACAAGAAATAAATGAAATCTAATTGCTTATGAAATGGGATTTAGTATGCCCAAAACAGGTTACGGCAATTGCTCAATATGACCTCCATTTTGTTGTTGTAAGATCACCATCCTTACCTCCAAATTGTACACAGCATTTCGTAACATTTCTGGTTGAATTGTACCAATTTGCTCCGTAATACTGTCTTTTAATTCTTGTAGCGTAGTTGCTCGTCTTCTAAACACTAAACTTTTAAATAACCCCACAGCCAGTAATCCGCTGGGTTTAGATCAGGTGATCTTGGTGGCCATGAATTTACGAAATGTCTGCTTAACACGCGATCTTGAAAACGTTGGTTAACAATTCTTTGACTGGTCGAAAATGTGCGGGGTGCTCCATCCTGCATAAAATGATGTTTTCAATTCCGTAGTGCTCGTTTTGCAGCTGTGGAATAACATAATTTTGTAACATTTGCAAGTATCGTTCACCATTTACAGTTACAGATACGGCTTGTCCATTCTGCATTTCCTCGTAGAAATACGGACCAATAATAAAATCAGCTGTAAAACCGCACCAAACGGTGACTTTCTTGTCATGAAGACCTTTTGAACGATTTGTTGCGGATTTTCTGCAGACCAGATTCTACAGTTTTGAGTGTTGACTCCACCATTCAGAGTAAAATGTGCCTCATCTGTTCATAAAATACGGATAACCATTCGGGTTCAATTTCCATCTGAGCCATTACTCGCAAAGAAAAATCGTACCTAGTAGCCAAATCTGCGTCCTTTAATTCAAACAGCATTTTCAGTTTATATGGATACATGTTTAGAATTTTGCGTAAAATTTTCCAAACCGTGGTATACGGCATTTGCAATCGCTTGGATATCGCATTTGCACTGCTGATTGCGAGTGAATTGCTACTGGCTATGTCTTGATTTTCATGAAGAACCTCTGCAACTTGGACATCACTAATTATTGGTCTTCCTGATCTTGGTAAGTTAGTTACAGACCCTGTTCTTTCAAATTTTTGTATCAAATTGCGGTACGCTTTCGTTTGACAGGGTCCCGCTCTCAAACCCATTCTCGTGCGAAATCTTCGTAATCCAGCGGTGTAATTTCTGCCGGATTCATAATAGCACTGAACTAAACCAATTCTTGTTTGTAAATGCATGTTATTACAGTTGAGTCGTTTGAACTCAACGTTTACTTGAGTTTTAATTTCAAAATAAAACTTCAAATTGAATAATTTCGTTTTGACACTAGTGTCAACAATTGTTATGACAACGCTTTTGTTTCTCATAGATACGGTAAAATCCCATTCATTAAGCAACTAGATTTCGTTTTTTTATGTTACTGACTTAATTTATTAAAAAGTTGTAATGATTTAAAATATATCCCTTACTTTATGATAACCTAGTATATCATCAAAAAAACGAAAACGTAATCTAGCAACTAACATGGCGCTAAATCAGCCAAATGCCAAGTCCACCGGATCAAGCCATTAACAAAGTTTTTCGTGGTTTTGTTTTTATTTACAAATTGTTAAAATTATAATATGTTGCTTTTTATACCTGATTAACCTGATTTATACGTAAAACACTAACATCGTTTAGTGATTGTTCCGTTTATATTAAAGCTAAATTTCATTTTACGTTGAGTTTGTTGATTATTTACGTTCGCCTAGGTATATTTAAATTTGTTAAAGTAAAATTTCCCTAGTATATAAATGTACAATACAGGTATAAAATATAAATATCTAAATAAAGCATTAAGCATATAACAGTACATAAATAGCAAAAAGCAACACTAAAATTATCAGGTACACTTGCATAGGCGCTATTTCCGCTAGCGCCATCACACTGAAACGTACCGTTAAAAATTAATTGCTAAATTTATTTATTAGTACAAATCAATGCTTCTGCAGATACAACCGCCAAAATATGTATAAATAGCTCGAATATAAATTTCTCTTGAATCCTAAGATCTGGGCGCCTCGTTATATCTAATTTTCTCGCTACTAAAGGAAGATGGGTATGCACTCCTAAAGTCCTGGTGGACAAGGGCCGATCTAGCTTTTATCCCGCTCTGGCCAAGATGAATATTTGTCGCCCTTCAAAATGCGTCGCAGGCCAAAATTTTTCTAAATTCAGAGTCAATCCATCTTAAATCAACGTTAAAGATTTGTGTTAAATTATAATATGGTTTTAAAAGGTTTTGTGGGTAGATGTTTTTGTTTTCTTCATATATTAAATAAAAATGTGATTATAGAAATACCAATTTTATTTTCCAAAATATGAAAAGAATAAGAATAAAGTATAAAACGTTGAATCGCCATTATGTAAAAATATAAAGCAGCTGAATTTACAGTATCTTACAATGTATCTAATTATCTTGGTTTTCTCAATTCTGCCAATATCGGGAGTGCAGCCTAAGATAATTGAATAGTACAAGGTGAATCATATTGAACTTTCCGATTTCAAAGAGGTGCGTAATAAAAACAGCAAGATGCAATGAAAAGTATTTTATTATTTGAAAGAACATAGAATGCAGTTTCATTGTATTTCCAAACACTGACAGAGCCTCTCCTGGAAGTTTTCATGACTCTGCGAATCGTATTCAGAGGAATAGCATTAATTTCTTCAGTGATGATAGCTTTCAGTTCATCGATAGTTCGGGGACGGATGCTTGTACACCTTTTCCTTGAGGTAACCCTCAAGAAAAAAATCGCACAGGGTTAAATCAGGCGATCGGGGCACTCAATATCCCTTCGCAAAGACGTAAGACGACCGGGAAACACTTGCCTTAGAAATTCCATTGAATGATGACCATCTTGTTGGAACCAAATGTTTGGTCTTGCAATAATTCATTCACTTTTGGTTTCAAAAAAATTTCAACCATTTGACAATAACCGAGCAGAAATCACTGTTACAACTTCACATTTTCTTCGAAAAAGTAGGGACCCCACACACCACAATCTCTAACAGCGCACCACACTGTTACTCGAGGGCTGTGGAGTGGTCGTTGGTGAAGTTTCCTAGGGTTATTCTCTGCGCAATAACGAAAATTTTGTTTATTAACAGTTCGGACCAGATGAAAATGGGCCTCATCACTAAAGATCAAAACAGCAGTACGAGGAATACTCTGCAGAATGTCGCGGCACAAATTTTTTTGTGTGTCAAAGTCTCTGTCACTTAACTCTTGCACTAACTGCTTCTTGTATGGGTGCAATTGAAGGTCTCTCTTGTGGAGTCTTCTGACACTACTGGCAGATAATCCCGGTGAAGCGGTGTGTTTACGAACAAATCGCTGGGGGGGACTGTTGAATTGAAGCCCGTACTCTATCCACGTTTGCTGCTACCTAATTTTCTTTATAATGCCGAAGATGTCGCTCTAAAATTAGTTACCCAATTCCTAATTGTTGGTCCAGTGGGGATGAGATCGTGACGACCAAGAGCAAAGTGTATACGAAACGCGCGCTATGTTGTGACCACTGATTCACCATTTCGAATAAACTCTTCCACCACGAACACTCGATGTTGACCCGACCAAGCCATTGCTCACACTGAAAACTGCTGTCATGGCGCTTCTGACGACACCATCCCCACCCTTCCACTCCCGCCAGTGTTCGGGCAATGACCTTGTGAAATCGGTAGTGTTTAATATGATTCACCCAGTATTTCGACTTTTTAGCGTCTTGAATAATATGAAATTTAATTTTTTCTTAAACTAATCAATTCATTCTGAATAGTTTTGCTCAGGAAAGTCGCTGAACGTTCCTTTTTTTTTGATAAAACTTTGCGGGCGTGTCTTCCATAGAATAGCATCAAATTCCACAAGTAGTTTAATTAATTTTAAAAAATTGTCGTTATTATGTTTGTATAGTTTATCCGATTTACCCTTTTGTTGATAGACACGATACGCATTGGTTTATTTCGGAATTCGCAATTCGTTGGAGCATCTGAATCTATGGTTTGATATAAGTTCAGCCTCCAGCTAAGTTCAAACTACGATTTTTTACTTTCTAAAGTTTTGTTACGTTTTTTTTTGAACATCCCGTACATTTTTACGGGTTAATAATCAATACGTGGTCCAATAATTTTCAACTCAAATCCCTTTTCCTGCTTCCTTCCAACGTCTTATCGATCAGGTCATCGGTTCTGACCTGGAACCATTCTGATTCGCCAACCTCGATGACATCATCATTGCCACTCCTTCATTCGAAGAACACCTCCGAATTCCTGACCTAGTTCTTTCTCGTCTTTTACATGCTGGCCTTACTCTTCGTCAAGACAAGTGCAATTTCTGCCTTCCTGAGCTCCGATATATGGGCGGCATCGTTAACCGGGATGGTCTCCTTGTTGACCGCGATAAAGTCTCTGCAATCCTCAAGATCCCTCCTCCCTCCACTGTTACCGCAGCCCGTCAACTGATTGGCATGGCCAGTTGGTACCGTAGTTTCATCCCGAATTTTGACACCCTCACAGCTCCGCTTTCTAACCTGATCCGCAAAAACACCCCTTTCTCCTGGATCCCGATTGTCAATCTGCCTACCTTTCCCTTAAACAACACCTAGTTTCTGCCCAATCCTTTCCTGTCCTAACTTTACTTTACCCTTCACCATCCAAACCGACGCCTACCACTACGGTCTGAGTGCCATCCTTAGCCAACCCCATCCCGACGGCGAGAAGGTCGTGAGCTATATCAGTCGGTCACTCACCAAGCCGGAGCGCAACTACTCAGTTACTGAGGAGGAGTGTCCGGCGGCGATATGGGCGATTGAGAAGTTTCGTCTTTCCGTCGAGTGTTTCCAATTTTCCGTTATCACTGATCTCCACTCCCTCCTTTGGCTTAATAAACTCCAAAATCCTTCCGGTCGCTTAGCCCGTTGGTCCCTCGGCTTCCAACATTATGACTTTGCCGTTATTCATAGTAAGCAAAGATCATGTTGTTCCTGATGGCCTTTCTCGTTCTGTTGCGGTCCTTGAGCCAGTTTCTATTTCCACAGTCACCTCTCTCGAAGTCTCCCTTCCTACTTCAGATCCCTGGTACAACGCTATGCTCCGAAAAGTTTCTAACACCGTTACACGTTTTCCTTCCTGGTCCGTGGTGAACAATGTCCTTTTCCGTCGTCACCAAACTTCTATCGCTGCCGATTTTTCTGGACGATTGGAAGATCGTCGTATCTTCTAAACAACGTAAAAATCTGATATCCCTCCATCACGATCCTCCTACTTCCGGTCATTGTGGCGTGACCAAAACTTCTGCTCGTCTCTTTCAAAAATATTGCTGGCCCTGTTTCAGAGCTGGCGTCGCTCGTTACATCCGACGTTGTCCGATTTGTGCTGCTCACAAAGTTGAACAGTTATCCCCTCCTGGTTTATAAGGTCCTAAAGCCTAACCATCCTATTCCTGGCAAGTCCTTTCCTGCGACATAGTAGGTCCTCTTCCTCGTTCCACTCGTAGCATTCCTATATTCTTGTAGTGGCTGATTATTTTACTAAGTTTTCTCTTTTCTTTCCTTTACGTACAACCACTGCACAGTCCGTCACCAAAGTCCTCGAAGAACAAGTCTTCTTTATTTTTGGTGTCCCGTAATATCTTATTACAGATAACGGTGTCCAATTCCGTAGCCATCGGCTTGCCTCCTTGTGTGCCCGTTATCACTCCAAAATCCTTTTCACCGCCCGCTACCATCCCCAAGCCAATCCTGCTGAACGTGTTAACCAAGTCCTCAAAACTATGATTGCTTCCTATGTGCGCGACGACCAACGTCATTGGGATGTGAACCTCCCACAAATTTCTTGTGCAATCCGCACCTCTAAACACGAAATCATAGGCTGTACTCCGTTCTTCGCTCTATTTGGCCGTGAGCATATCCTTTCCGGCGATTATTTTGGACAGCTGTCCGAAATAAACGAAATGTACATTCCTGATCCCGAACATTCTTTCCCAGATCCTGACCACTTTAAAAATATCCCTTCCCACATTCTCAAAAAACTTTCTGCCGGTTATCGAAAAATTCACAGCCGCTATAATCTCCGCCGTAGTCCTGTCTCTTATCAACTAGGCGATTCTGTTTGGCGCCGTAATTTCGCTCTGTCCGACGCTTCACGTCATTTTAACGCCAAACTTGCTCCTAGATTCATTGGTCCTTTTCCCATTTCTAAAGTCGTTTCTCCCTGGATCTATGAACTTACTGATTCTTCCGGTCACAAGTCCATTTGGCACGTTAAAAATCTAAAACCTGCCCATCTGGACAATCCTAATGCCCCCGATCTCCCTCTGTTTTCCTTCTGGCGGCGTAAACGCCGTAAGCCAAATACCCAGCCCTTGCGCCCCAGATTATGACGACTTTGCTCTCCTTCGGACATGATTTTTGGACATTACGATTTCAGTTTACTTCTCTGTTTTACGGGGTTTTCTTTCGTCTTTTTGTTTTTTTTACCCGTGTGGGTCCGGGAATAGAATAGCCCCTGGTACGATCTGCCTGTCGTAAGAGTTAACTACAGCGGTCCAACACATACACACACGCACATTTTATACACGCATAACACATACACACACCCTTCTTACACCCCCACACATACACACACGCATACGCACACGCACGCATACGCACACACCTACTCATATATATCTACGCTGGGATTCTGTTTTTTCTTTTGTACGATTTTAGTTTTCTTTTTGTTTTATACTTGGTGTTGGTGTTATCCTTTTTTGGTTTTTCTTTTTTCTCGTTCCTTTCGTTCCACTTTCCTTTCCCTATCCTGTTGCTGGTCTTCTTTGCTGTCGGTCTTCCTTCTGATGGTGTTTCGTCCATCCGTTCCTGTAGTAGGTGCTTTCTAGTCCGTTTTTCGTTCTTTGGAAACCACGACCTAGTCTACTATAGCAGGGGTGGCCAACTTTGTTGCACATAAGATCTACTTTTTATTTTAAAATTGTGTCGCGATCGACCTATTTTTTAGGTAAGAAGGGGATGTTTTTGCAATGTGCTTTTATACCGACGTGCACTTTGGCGAGCTCCATGATTAAGGGGTAAATAATCTACATACATGAGTATTTATTTAATGGGTTAAAAAACTTATGTCCACAGGAATTAAAACAACATGAGCACTTATTAATAACATTTATTCATTAAATTTTTTAATTAATGAGAAACCTGAGTCTGCATTTCCTTTACTAGTGCATCATAATTTGGAGTATATCCTGACAAAGACAATAACAATGAGTCCTCAGTATGAGAATCGGTCAGGACGGAACGAAGTTTAGTTTTAGTCAATTGTAAATATGAAAATGCCGATTCGCACAGATACGTAGATCCAAAGCAAGAATAAATATATTCGCTACATTTGATAATATTGGGATACTTTTCTCGGTTAACATATTTCCAAAAATTTTCTTCAAATTTTCTGGCTTGTAAGATTAAATCAGATTGTAAAATTATAATTTCATTTTCCAAGGCGTTTTGCTCCATATCAAATAAGTCTGCAATTTTTTTGCTAATTTCCTTCACAATTAAATCTTTTTTGAAAGGAAAAGATGTAAATTCCACAATTTCTTTAATTTTTTAAAATCTTGAATCGCTTCTCAAAATCTTCCATTACATTTTGTATTTCGGCCACGTACTTGTCAATCTCATAAATAATATTTTTATTTTTTGTAAGTTGTCTGCCATATTTGGAAAATGGTTCATATTATTTTGTTGTAAATCTTCTATCAACAAAATAAATTTGGTTTTATATGCATCTATGCTGCTAATCATATCAATTATTGTTTTATTTTTACCTTGTAATTCTAAATTTAAATGGCTTAATATGGAAGTAAAATCTGTAAGGAATGCTAAGTCACTAAGCCAGGTTTTGTCATTTAAATATGCATATTTTTTCTCTTGTTCATTAAGAATAGTTATTTATTATACAAGGGAAAAAAGTACTAGATTTTAGCTCGAGGTGTGTTTGTCTCCCGACGCGAAGCGGAGGGAGACAAAACACCGAGAGCTAAAATCTTACATTTTTACCCGTGTATAATACACTATTTTTTCTGTGACAGGCAAAACAATGATTTAATATTTAAAAAAATATTACCAATTATATTAAAGTCAAAAAATCAATCTATGTCAAATTTGAAGTTTCAAACAGGTAGGCTGATGTACTTATAGGGACAGTTAGATCTGCGTTGCTAAGGAAACCTTTAAAGTAATCAAATATCTGTCAATTTAATTTTGCGAGTGGTTACAAAATTGCGAACTTAAGTTGTTTATATCGATTGTTTTGAATATTCAAAATTCAAAATGGACAGTACTGATTCAGAAGTTTCTCTTACTCCACCGGAATTGGTAGAGGCAGCGAAAGTAGCATCAATAAAATTATTGCCAGCTAAATCACGAAAAATTTACGAAACTGCGTATTCAAGATTCATGGAATGGAAGGCGAAAAAGACATGTAGTTCTTACTCGGAGACGGTGTTATTGGTTTATTTTTCGAACTAGCGCAACAACAAAAGCCATCAACAGTGTGGTCGAATTATTCAATGATAAAAAGTATGTTACAAGTCAATAATAACGTAGACATTTCAAAATATTGCAAACTAATTACGTTTCTGAAACAAAATGGGAAAGGTTACATGCCCAAAAATCTGCAATATTTACGAGTACACATATTAGTGATTTTTAAATAATGCTCCTGATGAAGTTTATTTATTGGTCAAGGTTGTTGTTGTATTTGGGATTGCAGGAGCCTGTCGAATATGTGAAATTAGCCAGGTAACATTAGATGATATTGAAGACGTGGAACGTCATTAATTGTGAAACTTAAGCAAACAAAGAATGATGTAAATAGGAGATTTATAGTTACTGAAGAATATATTAAATTTTACAGAATGTACATGGCACTTCGTCCAGCAGCAGCAAAGGATCGCCGCCTGTTTTATGCATATCGCAATGGGAAATGCGTCAATCAAGTTGTGGGTAGAAATCAGTTTTATAAGGTACCTGAAATAGTAGCCAATTTTCTTCGACTTAAAATGCTAAGTCATATACAGGTCATGCATTTCGAAGATCGTCTGCTACACTTTTAGTTGAATCTGGGGGAGACTTGATGACACTAAAGAAACATGGTGGTTGGAAGTCATCAATGGTCGCTGAAGGGTATGTTGATGAATCGATAGTGCACAAGACAGAAATAGCTAAGAAACTGTTTAGTTTGTGTGGCAGTGCATCAGCTGAAACAGAATCCAATTTGCGAACAAGTACATCAACGGCAGTTGTGTCAGTGGCACAAAATATTATTTCAAATCAAGAAAATTCCACTGTAGCAGACATTCCTAATTGTTCAAAAACATGTCTTTCAGGCAATGTACATTTAATAACTGTACTTTTAACATTAAGGAAACGTAACTTATACATAATAAAATATTCTAAAATTAAATATCTTCGTGTTCTTACTTATTTGCACTTACCAGGGAAAAAAGTACTCATTTTTTTCCCGGGGAAAAAAGTAATTTTATATAAAGTGACATTTTGTTACCTGTCAAGAAATATTAAATGTCACATTTTTTTCCCGTCGCAGAAAAAATTCTATTATTTCAGGCAATAAATCACGAAATCGTTGCAGAAATTTACCTCTACTTAGCCATCTTACATCAGTATGCAATAATAAATCAGACTGACCTTCATCGAGTTTTAGTTGAAAAAGACGACGTTTAAGAGAACTTCCACGAATTGAATTAACAATTTCAAACGCGATGTCCATTACTGCTTTTGTATTTAGTCTTTTGCTGGATAATACTTGCTGGTGAATTATACAGTGGTAACTCAAAAAATCTGGGAATTCATCGTCATTTCGACATAGGGCTATAAATCCACCGGCCTATCATTGCAGCTGCGCCATCCGTTGTTATTGAAACTAATTTAAAAAGAGGTACTTTCTTATCATTAAGCAGACTTTTAAACCCGTTGAATATATCTACACCTCTAGTCCTTTCTTTCAAAGAAATCATACCCAACAATTCTTCTTTAGATGTAAAATCTTCAAAAACTAAACGAATGAAAACAAGTAACTGTGCAGTATCACTTATATCTGTCGATTCATCACATTGAAGAGAAAAACAAGAGCATCTGTTAATATCATTTTGTAACTGTTCCTTTAAATTTCCACCCATCTTTTCGATTCGTCGCATCACTGTGTTTCGGGACAGTTGTAGATCTTGAATTGCAGCAGTAATTTCGCTCTTGTTCTTAAAATCATTAAAAAGGGAATCCGAAATTTCCAAGAACATTTCCTTTACAAATTCACCATCAGAAAATGGTTTACATTTTTTAGCTAATAGATAGGTTACTTTGAAGGATGCAGTTGTTACTGCTTGTGACTTCAATATTGGCTTTTTGAAAATATTTTGCTGATTTGTTAATTGAGTTTTAAGATCCCGAACTTTACGTTTTCGTAATTCGGAATTTGGTGGATAATCTGTTTGATACTTGTTATGTAAAGATATGAAATGTCTCTCCAAATTACCCTTTTTAGCAATGGCTACCGAGCTAAGACATATTAAGCAGCAACATTTATCATTCACCATCGTAAAAAAATAGTTAATTTCCCATTCTTCATTGAAATGATATGTTTTCGATTTTTTTGGTTTGCTATCCATGTTCATAAAAAGGTATACTAAAATACAAAAAAAAAGACTTAATAATAGGGCATGTAATAAAAGTATTAAACAGTAACAATATAAATTACAATTAATACCTGGTGTAGGTTTAGCCGATAAAACGAAATAGCTAATCATACTTAATAGTTGCGAATAATTAAATTATTATTTTAAATAATGCTTATAAATATTTAATTAAGATTTAAATAATTTTATTTAAAATATATCTCTTATATACTTGCACAATTAATTTAAAGAACACTAATATTTCATTAATACTTACAAATGAAACAATCCGCAAGAGAAATTGACTGTAGCGTACAAACACTAACTTCAGAATGAAAATTTAACACTATATTCTGCAAAATTAGATTCCAAGAATTAATCCTAATGGCAGGCAATTCTAATGTTATTATTTTAATAGTCATAAATTTTTCAGAAGTGTAAATACAAGTCAATTTTAAACGCACTGTATTTCAGATTTATTAAATAAACATCATTTATATACGTTTTATATGTATTGTATATGTTTTATCATAAGCCGAAGTATTATGCTGATTTTGTAATATCCCAATTCAAATAAATTTTATATAGGTAGCAAAAGTAGCAGCAGCAAAAAGTTATCTACCGACAAAAGCTTTAAATAGAAAACAGAATTGCAAAAGTGCAAAGAAAAGAACTTAATAAAACCATTTCAAATGTCAAAACAAACTAATAAAAATAATGATAATATAAAAATTATATCCTTTCTATGAGCTAATGACAGAAAACATTTGAATAAAAAGTATTTGTACTTTTTAAGTTAAAAGTTTTTATGAGATACTTTTCGCAAACCCCGAACTTGCGAGTGATCGACCAAAATTGGTCTCGCGATCGACCGGTCGATCGCGATCGACTTGTTGGCCACCCTTGTACTATAGGACTAGTTAGCCTTTTTTTTCTTCGGTTCTTCGGTTTCGGCTACCACCGTTTGCAGTACATCGTTTCCTTTTACCAGCGTTCCTCCTATCTTCGTCTCGTTCTCCCTTGTTGTCCCTTTGTTTACTTGAGGCTTGACCTTTGGGTCATGTGTTGGTTGGCACTGTTGGTTTTCTTCCTCTTTCTGTTTCTTCTTTTGAGGTTGATAACCTTTTCTGTTTCTCTCTTGCGAAACATCTGTCTGTTGACGACTTCGCAGTGCCGAGGCCCTTCCACCTTAGTCCTCTTTGATTGTTTGTTACACATCTTCCCTTTTTTCTCTTTTCTTTATTTTTCTTTTCTTGCTCCTGGTTCACTTCCGTTGATGTTTCAGGTTAATGATTTTTTGTTTTTGGGGTATTTTTTTGTTTGGAGTTCTATTACTTCTATTACTGGAGCTTCTAGCCGGATTTTCGTTTGGTGTGTGTTGTTTTATTTTCTATCCGGAATCTTTTGTGGTCGGTCTTGTTGCTATTTTGGGGTTCCTTTTTTCTCTTTCTCTTTTTCTTTTCTTTGTTGTTGTTTTCGTAACGAATTTTCTTTTAGTTTTAAGGGAATTTTCTTTTGGTTTGTTTGGGTTTCTTTTTTCTCGTGGTTTGGTATTGCCCGTTTCATTAATTTGACTTTTCTACCCCGGCCTTTTAACATCCCGTACATTTTTACCGGTTAATAATCAATACGCGGTTCAATAATTTTCAACTCAAATCCCTTTTGCTTTAAAAACGACAAGTTTAGGCTACAATTAAATAGTTCACATCCTGTATATTTTATTTTGCTGCAATAAATACGCTTTCGAATAACTCTTCAATTTAAATCTATTTGCTTTGAAACGTAAAGTTTATTATGCTATAATTAAATAGTTCATAGCCTGTTTTAAGGTAACCTTCAATTTGTTCAACATTACAACCGTGTGGGTTTTCTCTATTGTGACAAAGTAACGACTTGTTGAAATAAGGTCGCGCGGTATTCTCCGGTAAAACCGTATTTTCCAGTTTCGATCTCGTTTCGGTAACACGGATGTTTGGATTTCGAATTGCCGTCATTTAAATTCATTCTGAATTTGATTCTCAGCCCGTACGACGAAATATGTTCTACATTACTTGTTCTATCACTTTAAAAGCAATGCACGTTTATTGTTGTTCTGCCAATTAGAGATGTCTTACGTGTATTGGTGAGTGTTCCCGCGCTTACCCCATCTAGCCAGATTCTATTTTTAGCTTTTTTTGCTGGAGGCCAAAGACGTTCTTTCTGGGTGTAGCCCATCTGTTCGTTGTCGTGGACCAGTTGCTGTAGTTACGATGGTAGCTACGTTGTTGTGTTACAGTTGAAATTTTCACTACGACTTTTGATTTTTAGCAGTGTATTAAATAGTTAATTCTTTCCGTATTAGATTGTACATACTTTAATATTGATAGCGCGTTATCAGGTACGAGTTTGCAGACCAGCTTTAGTGGTATCATCTTGACATAATTCTTCTTTTGAATCGTACACTTTTAATTTACGCTTTGGGTTCGTATATATGCCCGCCTTCGTTGAAGGGATTTTAGCGAATTAATTTGAAAGGAAATTATTCTGAGGTAATTTAATATAATTTTCCTTATTGCCTAATTGAGATCACGGCGATTTAACTAAAGTTGAGTCCTCGACTGCTATCTGGTAACCACCTGTTACACATTTTGTTTGTTTGCACATTGAACCCGATTGTGGATCGGTAAGTAAACCGCGATTTTACTAACTGTAATTAGGGGATTATATTTTAGGGTTCTAATTCTGGTTCAGGTTTTACGTCAAGTTCTACTTCAAGTCTAGTCTAGTTCCATTCAAGATTTATGTTCCACGTTTTGTTCCACGTGCTACATTCTACGTTTTACGTGCTGCTATTCTATGTTCTAGTACCGTTGTAACATGTATGTTGAATTTCGAGTTCTAGATGTGGCATCTGTAATGAAAAGGAGAATATGTTTACAAGTAAGGATCCAGTAGACCCATGCGAGATAATTGGTGGCGATATTCTACCTGCCCGCGCCATTTGAGCTGGAACATCGCCATCCACATCAGCAGTTGGTGAGTCCGTTCCATATCTTTTTTTCATCGCAACCGTTTGATTGACTTGCATGCTGGTGAATTACATTGTAATATTATTGAGCTTTGCAGTGTCCATGCAATTATAATAGGGTTGGGTATTAATTTAGGGTGTTGAACATTGCATATTCACAATACTTAATAGAGTATGTAAAACTAAGCCAACGACCCGCTTATTATTATTATTACAGGTATTATTGCAGATACCCTCAGTACTTAAGGGTTATCCTGCTAGGATCCTAATGCGACCCCTTATTTGCGTAATAGTCTTTTTAAACCGGCCGTATGGTCGCAAATTTATGTTGCCTTGTTGGCTGTGTTAATACTTGATTTTAAAGTAAAATTGGAATTAGTCAATCGATGTATTGGTATATGTATCATTAGAGTTGCACCATAACAAGTGGGTAAGTCCAGTTATTAATTAAATTATAGTATATGTGTTTATTGTTATTAATTTGATATATTCTTGTATAGTAAACGTATTGTATAGCTATGAGGTCTACATTGCTGTGTGTCAACGTATGTTAGCTTGATTGTATGCCGTGTGGGTATTATTTGTGATCGTTAGGAATTTCCTATCTCAGTTCCGTCGGAGCCCAGCTGTTAGAGTTAGGTGGCGCTCATTTTTGGCAAGAGGTTTGGTTGATGGTTTACCCCACTCCCCGCCTCGGTACTGGGTTAGCTCAGGGTACATTGAAGCTGATTGCTCCGACTGCCCCGATAAGCATTTACCTTGCTTACCTCATTAGCGATTTTAGTGTAAATTAGAATTCAATTTTGAAATCCCCCCTTGCTCGTTGTCATTGTATTGCGAGCGCCACGTTCCGTTATAGTTGTGCCCCCCCCCCCGCGCGGTTGACAAGTTAAATATCCTGACGCAGAGAGGTATGTGCCTTGTGTTCTGTTATGCATGTCAAGGATTTTTATTTATCAACGATGGATGGTGTAAAACCAGTCCACCATACTTGTTTAACAGCTGGTTGCGCTGGTACTTCTGGGTATACGCTGTTAATTCTTGCTACAACGTGGGCTGTATTTAATGCCAAGTTTAACACCTGTACTAGATGGAAAATCTAAATTTACATTTATACTTTAAAATTTAACATACTTGCGATAGAAAAATTTTAAGCATTAATTTTCCTTTTTTACTGAGTTTTATTACATGTTAGCCGCGAAATGCGCACTTCGTGGATCCACTATCCAATTTGTCCGTGTAATGTAATTGTTGGCGTTGAAATGATAACGCTTATTTTATTACGTTCTCTTGTTTGTACCAAATTATGTATTTAATTTATTTAATTTTTTATTTGTTAATAGATCATCGTGTGTAACATACTGTTTTAAGACGCTCTAATAGTTCTATTATTTCTAAAAACAGTTATTTTCTAGTATAATTTTAGCATCCTAATTATTAGAATGAAGGTCTTGTAGCATAAGTATGTCTGCAATTGTAAACGGCTGCAAGATTACCCAAGTAGCGTCCTAGCGAAGTTCCAGGAAGATATAATCCAAGAGTTAATTAATTTTTCTAAAGGCACTTTACTTGAAAGGCACTAAACATGTCAGATTAGTTGCTATCTATGATTAGATGTCAATCATGTTCTAGGACCCTATTTATGTCTGGGTGGTCGGAAGGAATTTTTCAATTAGCGGAGTACTCAACTAAAAATTAGTCCCGAGATTACTTGTGTGACTATCTTAGTGCAATTGGCAGTTTAATTAATCTTAAAGATTTACGACCGGCGTATCCTAAGTCGAGTATGAGAGCTAGGCAAGGGGTTATTTTTCAATTAACTTAAATGTATATAAGGATGCCAGCCGTTGGTAATGGGGGTTGTTTATTTCCAGACGCGTTAGAGGTTAAAGCTGGCGGTTATTTGCAAGATTGAGTGAAGTGTTTTATTTCGCTGAAGTCAAATGCGTGCCGTTATGTTCTAAGTTAGTTATTTCTCTGAGTAAGTAATTAGTATATGTGGTATTACCATGAACTCAAGGCTGTGTTATGCAGCATAAGTCAGTTATTTGTTTAAATACAGTATTTGTCGACTTTCATAAAATACAACTCCGGGCTAAAGCTCAGTTCAAGTAAATTGATCCGTTAGATTATTGTTTTAGAGACCGCATCGTTTTAGAAGGGTCTCCTATTAGATTGTGTTTCGACGGTGTCAGAGGCCGTTAATCACTAAGCCACGAGACTACCTGAGTATGCAAAGCTCAGGTCAGGAGTCACGTTACTGTACTATTTGACCCTTGAGAAGGTCGTATTTTTCCTGGTGTTGATGACCCCGTTGGTTAAAGGAGGGTCGTCGCCATATGCAAGTTAAGTAGACTACGGTAGAATTAATTAATTATTGTATTGGGGTGGTTTCACCCAGAACTGTTATTAATATTCATAAAATAAGGATTTTAGTTTAGTTAAGTTGTGTTTGTGCTAGCCGGAGACTTTAAAAGATTAGCCCCTGTGAAGTGATTTATTTTCTGTCCTGCAATCTTGGTTCATCGCCCACGAACAAAGTGCGACGAGAGCTATTACCGCGATTGGTCCATGGGCCGTTTAATTCCCACGGTGGCGCCCTATTGTAAATAATGTTATTTACTGTATATTTTTGTTATGCATATGTAATTAGTTGAAGTTTTAGTTAGTAGCCCATTTAATAAAACAATCGGAATTTCGTCTTAGTGTGTTTGTTTAATAAACCCCCCCTCTCACCGACTGCTGCAGCTTGCGTGGCAATGTCCCGAAACGTGAGGGTACGATAGTGCTAGAGGTCCTGCCATTTATTATTTATTGTTAATTGGATACCCTCACGCGGTAGGTAAATATTAAAATTACACGTGGGCGATGTGCTTTAGGTTTTCTTTTGTTTTTTTTTTTTTTGGTATTAGGTAAACTCCTCACTCTCTGCGGTTGATAGTTAGCCTGGTGGCTTAATGGGATGATAAAGGATTGATATAAATATGCTAATTATAGGGAAGGACCAATTGCTTTTTGTAGCAATACCGATTGGCGGTGGAGCGGTTATGTAATAACTAAAAACAACTACACCAAACTACTTAATAAAGGGTATAAATACCTTTTATCCTGTGCCGCTGTGGGCAATAAACGTTCACACACAAAAGCTTTCGCGGACAACCAATAACACGCACGTCCGGGTGATGGTGTCGCTTTCAAAAGCTCTCATACAACCGTCTTCTGCAAGGGTTCGAATGCAACTGTTCTCACGCACTTCCACTGTCGGTATATAATGTTTCACTGAAAACTGTAGGATACCCGCACAAAGTATTTATTGTCACCAATTCCAATAAATGTTCGATGATGACGTAACATACCGCCCACCAAATTCATAGAATTTTGAAAAGGAGGGAAGTAGGTTGGGTGAAGGAAATCACATGGGATTTGACCTTGCTAGGAAAACAGGTAACGAAAGATAGGGTGGTACACTACAGCGAGCGATATTACCAACTATGCAAAAATAAAAATATATATGTAAATTAGCAAATATGTAAAAATAATATACTACTATACATGTAAGAAATGTGTATATACATCTAAACATAAAAATAAAATTAAAATACCGGTAGCGGCGCTAGTTTGACCAAAGGTCGTTTTAGTGTGCCATGTGCCGTTTTGATTTCAGCGACACGTATAATACCGTCCGCATCGGGAAAGGTATTAATAATACGACCAAACTTCCATTGAAGTGGAGAAAGCTGGTCGTCCTTGATGAGGACAATAGTGTCCTTTTCAACTTGTCGGACCCCTACCTTAGAGTGCCATTTAACCTTTTGATTCAGAGTATGTAAGTACTCATGGCTCCAGCGAGCCCAAAAATCTTGGTGGAGTTTTTGCAGGAGTTTCCACCTGCTCTTTAATGGTAAAACGTTGGTTGAATGGTCCTCATCTGGTGGTGCAGAAAGAGGTTCCATAGTTAGGAAATGACCTGGTGTTAGGCAACGCAAGTCATTTGGATCCGAACTCAAAGCGCAGAGTGGCCTTGAATTTAGAACAGATTCAATTTGTGTAAGAACTGTGTAAAGTTCCTCAAAGTTTTTGTTCGCCGATTACACGAGCTAGGTGTGTCTTTACCGACTTAACACCGCTTTCCCACAAGCCACCGAAGTGAGGGGCGCTAGGTGGATTAAACGACCACTTTATTTTTTCTGAGGTTACTGCACTATGCAGATAACTCATAAGCTGACGATAGGCACCTACAAAATTAGTTCCGCAATCACTAAAGATTTGAGAACAGCGTCCTCGACGTGCTACAAATCGTCGCAAAGCGGCAAGAAACGCGTCTGCCAACAAATCCGAAACAAGTTCAATATGTGCGGCCTTAGTGGCAAAACAAACAAAAATACAAATATAGGCCTTAAGAGTTTTAGAGCCCCGTAGGCGGTTAGCCTTTATTAAAAGAGGGCCAGCAAAATCAACACCAACAATACTGAACGGTTTGATTTGGGTAATACGTGCTGCCGGCAGGTCTCCCATAGGAGGAGTTACCAGGACCGGCTTGGTACGAAAACATCTATGACATGATGATAAATAACTTCGGATTGAATTTTTAATAGAAAGGATCCAGAAATTCTGTTGGATAAGATACGCTGTGGTATTAACACCGGGATGGCAATACCTTTCATGAGTTGACCGAATGATAAGTTCGGTTAATCGGTGCCGCTGAGGCAATAGCGCAGGAAACTTTTCGAAATAGGAAAGCGAAGAATGTGTCAAGCGCCCACCTACTCTTAGGATATTTTGTGGATCAATAAATGGAGAAAGTTTTCGCAAGCTTTTAGGTAATTTACGGTTTGCCTTGATCGAAGCTATTTCCTTTGAAAATGTAACACTTTGTACATGCCGAACGATAATCATGAGAGCATTGTGTAATTCAATGTCTGTTAAGGGACCCGTATGACGTTGAGCCATGGGTTTAGAAAATCTATAAATGTAAGCCACGATGCCTTGGATTTTATATAACGATGAAAAGCGACTTAGTAAAATGTCAATGACGTTTGGATCTGTTTGAGCGACAAATGTTAGGATCTTCTTTTCCGTAGTTACCTCAGCAATTGAGGTTGACAATGTTGGTTGAGGCGGCCACGAGTCACTAGGGTAGTGAAGCCATTCAGGCCCCGCCCACCATAGCGAACATGAAATAACCGCGCTTGGCATTAATCCCCGAGATGCAGGATCAGCCGGATTATGCGAAGATTTAATATAAATGCAATGATTTCTTGAATGTGGCTAACACGGTTTGCCACAAAAGTTTTCCAACGAAAAGGTGGAGAACGTATCTAAGTGAGAGCGACCGTAGAATCACTCCACGCTGAAACATCGGAGATGTCAATCAAGCCTTGATAAGAACGAATGGTAAAAGAAAGTAAATCGGTTAATAAAACGGCGGCACATAATTCCAAACGTGGAATTGAAATGCGCTTAATTGGAGCTACTTTTGTTTTAGCGGTTACAAATTGTACAGTTATTTCTCCAGTAGTTTGATTTATAAACTGAAATACACTACCGCTGCATACCCTACCTCGCTAGCATCGCAAAACCCATGCAAATGACAAGTAAAAGGATCCGAAGGGGTAAACAACGTGGTAACTTTAATGACGATAATAACGGCAACTCTTTTTGGTATTGCTGCCATTGAGACGAAATGTCTGCTGGTGGGATGTCATCCCAATTTAAACCTAACATCCACAGATGCTGGATTAGGCGTTTTGCAAAAGTGTTAGTGGTGCTAAAATCCTAATGAATCATATATTCTGGCAACTTGCGAAAGTATGTTGCGCTTTGTACATATTGGGTTTAATGGTTTAACCCGAAATGAGAAAATATCTTCTGTAGGTGACCATTGTAGACCTAATATTTTTATTGATTTGTCAGAATCGAAATCGAGAGAAGTATATTGGCAAAAATCTGACGGAATGCCTTCCAAAATAGAAACTGAATTAGAACTCCATTTTCGAAGTTCAAAACCAGCCAAATGTAAAAGTCGGATGAGTTGATCTTTAATTTCGCGGGCCGATTGTATAGAATCTCCACCGGCGATGAAATCGTCAATATATAGATTTGACCGTATAGCCTCAGCGGCTAACGGAAACCTTTTGCCTTCGTCAATGGCCAATTGCTGAAGAGTTTTAATGCTAGATAAGGCGATGACTTAATACCATAGGTCACTGTATTAAGCTGATAAGTCTGAATGGGTTCTTCTGCGGAGAACCGCCAAACAATTAACTGAAACTTTCGATGTTCTTCGGTAACCAAAATTTGTCGATACATTTGGCGAACATCACAAGGAAAAACGAAACGATGAGAGCGAAATTTAAGTAAGATTGACGAAATGTCATTTTGGAGACTAGGTCCAGCCAATTGAGTGTCATTATGACACGTTGTTTTTAGCCTTTGCAGAGGCGTCAAAACCACACGAATTTTAGAAGTATGACCTTCCTCTTAAACACAGGGTGATGGGGTAAAAATAATTATCGTTCCCAACGGGCGGAGAATCGAGTAATGCCATATGACCCGCATCAAGATAGTCCTGCATGAAATTGTTGTATTGGGCGCGTAGCTCCGGTTGAGCATGCAATTTGCGCTCCAACGAAAATAGTCTTTTTAGCCATCTCAAAGCAATTATCAAAACGGGCAAAGTATCGTTGAACGGTAACGCAACAATAAAACGACCGCTAGGGTCACGAGAGAACGTGTTTTCAAATATCAAATCTGCCTTTTCTTCTTCTGGAGAAGTATAAGGCATGGATGGCAACTCTTCTATCTCCCAAAACCGCCTTAGGGTCTGGTCGATAGGATCTTCTACAGAAGTAAAAATGCTTGGACAGTATCAGACTGCAAGCTTTTTGTGGGACCAATAATAGTCCAACCAAAATTGTATTTATGGCGGCAGGCTGAAGAAATTTGCCATGTATAACACCGCCATTGATGATGAACGGATAAACATCTGCTCCAAGGAGCATGTCAATAGTTCCTGGAGAGTTCCAGGTCGGGTCTGCAAAGTGCAGGCCGCATAAGTGTTCCCAATTATTAGGAACTTCAACGCTAGGTAATTTGCCAGATATTGACGAAAGCACAAAACTTGTGACTTCTAGAGATTTTTCAGAGTCTAACATAGAGCGAATGGTGCAGCTGACGGCACCCCTATTGACTGCTGAAGTTGTCTGTCCAAGTCCATAAATCGGAACTTGAGAACGTATGCGTGGAAGCCAAAGTTTGCTCACGCAATCGTCTCGAATAAAGCTAGCTTGAGAGCCAGGGTCTAAGAGTACCCTGATCGGTTTGTATCTACCAGACCGGTCTTGAACTTCCACAACAGCAGTGGAGAGTAAGACAGTAACCCCAAGATTTGAATTCGTCTGTGAAGACAAAACATTTGCCGGAATAGGAGAGGCTGACTGCGTCCTATTGGCATTTTTATGCATAGGTGTAGCGATCGGTTCAGCTGAACGGCTAGAAGCAGGTTGCGGTTCAAAATGTAGCAAGGTATGATGCGGCTTGGCGCAAGTTCGACAGGAATTATAAGATTTGCATTGCATGGACGCATGGTCTGTTCGTAAGCAATTTAAACAAAGGCGTAAGCGTTTGACGATGTCGAAACGTTCTGTCGGAGTTTTCTTTAGAAACGATTGACATCTGTAAATTAAGTGATTGCCTTTGCAAGAAGGACAATGGTGCGAAAATGAATTATTTGAGTCACTGGAGCTACTTGGTGTATCCAGTGAAACTACGTTAGAAGAAACTCTTGGTTTAAATTGAAACGCTGAGGATTTCTTAGGCACTGATGTGTGAGATGTATGGACAGTCGTCGAATAAGAAACAGGTGCGGTTGAAGAAAAGGTTTCAACGCTGCACATTGTTGAGTTAAAAATATCTCAAATCATCGAAATTGGGTATTTGCTTCGGATCCGATTGGAGTTCGAAGCGTTTTCTAGTGAACGGATCGAGTTTTTCTAAAAGACAATCGACCAGAATAAAGTTCCAATGTTCAGTGGGAAACTTTAAGTTAGTTAGAACAGCAAGGTTCTCTGAAAAACAATCAATAAGTGCCCTAAGTTTCTTAGGGTCTTCTGATTTTAAAGGTGGAAAGTCTTTCATAGCTTTCCAATGCAAAGTTGCCAATAAACGCGGATTGCTAAATCTCTCACGCAAGGCGTTATAGGAAATGATAAAATTATCTCCCGAAATGGGTACCGATTTAATGATTTTCAAAGACTCCCCGCTACAGCAACTGATAAGGTAATTTAGCTTTTCGATATTGGACAGCGACGCGTTATTATAGACCAGACTGTCAAATAAATCGATAAAGGATGAGAATTCCGTTACCTCATTATTGAAATTTGGGAGCTTTAACGGTAACAATTTTGATCCCGAGCTGCTTGGAGCATTTTCAATGATTTGTGGTGCTTTCATTTCTTGCATCGTTTCGAGATGCAGCAGTTTGCAATAATAAGCGGAATCTACTTCCTTCCGTAAAGCGTTGTAATTTAATGATTCTACCTCGTCACAGGACGCCAAGACAGCAACTAAAATTGTATTGAAATCACTGTAAAGGTCATTTACTCCCCTTGTTTGAATAAGGAACAACGTTTTTAAAGTTGGGTCACTTTGTATAGCGTTACCCAATTCCAACATTTCCATAATGCGAATTTTCAGTAATCCGAGTTCGGCTACCTGTATTTTCTTGGGAGCCATTCTGAAAGATTCTGAAAGGCCTACACTATAAAAATGCTGTAAAACGGTAAAGCTCAAGATGCGCGCTGAGAAATATTAAAATATTATGAGTTGTTCAAGGCACGAAAAGGTAAGATAGCGTATAAACCAATAAATCACGTTTTATGACTATTAGCCTGCAATGTGGTCTTAAACGAGACGTCGAAAACCTACCGGTTTGTCAAACAAAGCGTTTAGATAAGATTTACAGCTTACAACCATGGCGGCTTTTACCCTCAAAAGATCACAGGAACGTTTAAACATGTGGCTTAACGTGTTTGCAAGAAGCGTTCAGCTTTACAACATTATTACCCTGCAAATGTATTAAATATTTTACGTTGTAAACCGACTGAAAGGTGTATGTGAAACTAAAAACGTGCAATGGCTTTTAGTGCAAATTAACAAATTTTATATTAAGGATTTGTTTGTAATTAAACGCTGGTTTAATTACGGCGAAATCACTTAATTTAGTCTAACGAAAGTATGTAGCTAATATTGTACATATTTTAACCCGCTAAATATGGAGCTTGAACACAAATTTAAAGCTAAAATAATTACTTAAAAGCTCGCTGGTGTGCAAAATGATATTTAATTTAGGACATGCGTATACCATAGAACTAGTGAATGCGGATCGTATTAAGGACCAATGGCTTGTTGGGATTAAGGAGATGATATAAATATGCTAATTGTAGGGAAGGACCAATTGCTTTTTGTAGCAATACCGATTGGCGGTGGAGCGGTTATGTAATAACCAAAAACAACTACACCAAACTACTTAATAAAGGGTATAAATACCTTTTATCCTGTGCCGCTGTGGGCAATAAACGTTCACACACAAAAGCTTTCGGACAACCAAGAACACACTCGTCCGGGTGATGGTGTCGCTTTCAAAAGCTCTCATACAACTGTCTTCTGCAAGGGTTCGAATGCGACTGTTCTCACGCACTTCCACTGTCGGTATATAATGTTTCACTGAAAACTGTAGGATACCCGCACAAAGTATTTATTGTCACCAATTCCAATAAATGTTCGATGATGACGTAACACCTGGTATTTACGTTTCTTCCGGCTACGTTCAGGTACGTAGCAGTTTCATGTGATTTTAAAATGTCACCAATGTGTTTCAAGTTGTTGTAACCTTCTTTAGATAGACCAGATGTACATACATTAAAAATTTTGCAACAAAACCAAAAACTACATTTTTTGTTTGGAAAAATACAAACCAATCTCTAAGAACTAATTCGTCGTTATTAAGACTTCGTTTATGGTTTTTTGAAGTAAACCTGCGTACTGTATTGTCACACGGAAAATTATAATCATACAGAGGATTTGGTGGACCTGCTTTTACTAGAAATATTATTTCTTGATCTCTCAAACTATGAGGCCAAGTAGCTGGATCGGAAGCCAATATTTTTTCAGGATTTGAAGATGTGGGTGTAGATTTAGAACAAAAAAACCGTAGAGGAGAGCCTACTGTAGGTTTTTGTTGCTGATGTCGAATCAACTTAAGAATCAAATGCTTCCGGCACAGGTAACTGTTGGGTTACTTGTGCTTTGGTGCTGTCAAGAGTTTCAGATCTTTGGGATTGGTCATTTCGTATTAAGAAAGAAGTCTAAAGCTTCCGCGCTTGTTTCTGCAGTTCTGCATCTTTTTTCAATTTTCTTTTTTTTATATTGGTAACCTTCTATTAGATATCCTGTAAATAGAATTTCGATAACCACACTGTAGAGTTTGAGGTGGAGGATGCTACGTACATTTGCGTAGCTTAAAAGACAAAGAAGAAAAACAAAAAATAGTTCCCGAGCTTAATCGGTGAGTCGGCGGGGTATTATAAATACAAAAAAAAATTATAATTAAAGGAAAGCCTAAAATAAAAATAAGAAATTAAACATACTTATTAATACTTATAATTAATCTAAGTAACATTTTGAGGAGACGTAGCAGAGCATTATAATTAAAACAAAATCAATACCCACAAAATACACATACACATATCAGGTAGAACGCCAAAGAAAAAAAATTACCCCTAAAATGGCGAGCTGTGGTTTTCAGGTCCCTCCCTTATGTTAAATTCCCAAAAGAAAAATTACAGCTCAGTAGACCATTTAGTGACGAACTGCCGCCACATTTCCTCCAGAATCCCACATTTCCTCACACATCTGGACCAATTTACATGTAAATTCCCATAAGGAGAAAATGAGGAGATGAATCTCCTCCTGGCTCCGCCTTGCTCTCCGC
>JARFIW010000445.1:0-36785 GCA_036346225.1 Platerodrilus igneus | reverse complement strand
TAGAATTAAACTAAAATTTTAATGGAATTTTAATATCGTATAGTCAGTTGATATTCTGTACTTATTGCTGTAATTTAATTTTTTAATCATTGAAGTTATGATTACATATGCACCACTACAGCTTCTACCGCGTTAACGTAGTGAGACAGCGACCATGTGACAAAATTCAGTGTTCTAACCTAAGTAATAAGTATGTATGCACACGCTGCATTTATAATCGTAGTATAATGGTAGTTAAAATATTTTTTCATTTGGTTATTGATAACATATCAGAAATGGCCAACGTCATACTGAAATTTGACGATATTCGGGACTTGGCGGCCGTTCATAGTACATAGTTAACACCGTTAAAGAAAGAAGTATTCTGGTCGCCATACAAGGATCAGCAACAATAATAATTGGGAAATTCATTCGGTTTCTAGAATATTTTACCCCTGTGGTAAGCTTCTTGTGTAACGAATGTTAATAGGTGTAATACTAAATTGTATACTATTAAAGATGATTTGCTCAAAGCTCGACAGAAATTGAACAATGCCAAAGTAACCTCTAACGTGGATAGTGATGTGGAAGTTGATGGTCGTAAAAAAGAAAATAATTGAAAGTGATCAGAAAACTGGCGATACATCGTCAGACGGAGGTTCTAAAAATGAGCTACTGAGGCCAACGCCTGTAAAGAAAATACCAGTTCCAGTTACAGGTAGCTCACGATTTGAAGCGGGTCAGTTATATTTATATATCGAACTTGGTAATTAAATTGTTTATGTTTGCAGAAAAGCCAGTCATAAAGTGCTCAAATTTGTAGTAGCTCTCAAAATAGTTTCTTTTCATCTCCAAACACTACAAGTTTCAGTTACACCCCTTTAGCACAGAAAACTGCTCCGATACCAACGTAAAAAAATAAGTCATTGAATTTAACGCCTGCTTTTCAGCAACAACCTGTGTTAGGTTTGAACGTAAATGTTACTCCATCCGCCAAACACTTCAAGATGTGATCTTGCATTTATAAAACAGAATACCTCTACGTTACCCATTCAGAATTACCCTGCGTTAAATTTAACGCCTACTACACCTGGTATTGAACCACAATCTGTCTTAGGTTAGTGTTGATATGGCATATATTTTGTTTCAATCGTTTGTTGTTGAAAACATCGTGAATAGTTTCACACATTAAAGAATAAAACGAGCAAATTTTACATGGATTGCTAAACAGGAGAATCTCTACCATGAAAACATAGTTCATGCCCATAATTCCGTTAATAAGTCTGAGTGATGTAGAGATTATCACCCCAATATACTAGGAATGGAATGGTTATAAATATCTTTTCTATTTAAGTAATTCAAAATAAGTTACGAATTCACATTCTAGATCAAATTTGTTTTGTTCCAGATTCTGTTAAAAAAAACTATTGTTGATGTTACAAATAAAGATGTGGAGGATGTTTCAAAAGTAGAAAAATGCATCAGAACTTTTAAAAAAACAAGTTCCAGAGAAGGATCATGCCACTTCAGAAGCGTAAATGTAAAGTATCTCTTTTTGTATCTTTCTAAACGTCAATTTTTATGTAAAGCTACATTTTCAGGTGTTTCAGTAGCTAGGATGCAAGTGTAAAACTTATTGATTTTGAGTTTAACACAAACGCAAATGTAGAGTACATTAAGCTTGAACCTAATACAAATACAGATCCACAGGTGATACTTTCAACTCAGCACAGTTTTCATGACAATGAAAGTATTCAATCGCAAAGTAATATTATTCATAGTAACATTTATACTACTTCTGAATCATTCTTAGTATTATAACCATATACCACTAGTTTTCTATAAGTTTACAGCAATGGACCCTAAAGTTTAACATACCTCATGTCATGTGACAGTTACAGAATTGTTACACGTACTGCAATCTCTTCATCCAGAAATGCTTTTATGCTCTAAAATATTATTAAAACTTCAAGGCAAACCAAAATTAAAAAATTAGAGGTGGCGAACATTATTATTTTGGTTTACAATCTTCTATTGAACATGCGCTTTCCAATACTTTGCAACTTAATTCAAAAGATAACATTCAAATTAGCTTTAATGTTGATGGCTTAGCTTTATTCAACAGTTAGAGCAAGCAATTCTGACCAATTTTAGGACTAATCAAGAATATGAAAAGTAAACCATTTGCTATTGGTATATATTCTGGTAATTCAAAACCACTCTTCTTAGAACTACTTTTTGAAGAATTTGTTAATGAACTCTGTTTATTGATGCAACAAGGGCTTCAGTTAGTTGCTAAAGAATATCAAATACTAATCCATAGTTTTGTTTGTGATGTTTCTGCCAGATCATTCATCTAGTGTATTAAATCACATACCGGCTACTCAAGTTGTGAAAAATGTACCAATCCGGGGTACTACATAAAAAATCGGGTTATTTTTAATAGCATCGTTTCGTCAAGACGAACCGATGCTTCCTTTAATGCTCAACAAGACGAAGATCATCATATTGGAGTTTCGTTATTACAAAGATTAGGGATAGGTATGGTATCAGTATTTCCTATCGATTATTTGCACGCATGTTTTTTGGCTTAGTGGTAATTTGAGGACCAGATTTTCTGATTATCAGGTGTAAATTATTTCCAATCAAATAGAAAATAGGAAATCCAGAGCCTTTTATGAACTTCAAAGATGGAAAGTAACTGAGTTTCGAATGTTTTTATTATATTTGGGTGCATTTGCTCTTAAAATGTTACCTCCATAATCACAAGCAAAGCACTGAGCAAACTGCGAATGTAAAACTTGAATATATCAGAGTACACGTGCTGAACACAGAACAACATCCAAAATTCCCACTAAATTTTGTTCTATTAAAATTTGAATAATCTTTGTTCACAATCAAAATCGACAACGCAATTCATTGGTTAAAGCTCTGATTAACGTTTTTCAACACAGAAAAGATAGCCACCAGAATTATATAAATATAAATTCGAATTCTGCAGAAGACATCCTAGTACTCTCCATAGTCTGGGAATCTTCTGTGCAGTGCTCCTCACAGCCTGCAAACCTTTCCAAGCGGTGCTCGCCATAGCCTGGGGGATATATAACTCGCGGTGGTAGGTTTACTGACAATGATTTATTGACATTGAAAAAACAGAAAATTAAGAAGCAAACTATGTTGTTAGCAGAAAAAAAAAATTACTAAGCGTGAAAAATATAAGTTATATTTAGAAAATGAGCTAAAGTTGCCACATTCAGAGCTTACGCAACAACTATATCCATCAAGAATTGAGTTACCGGTGTTTATGAAATCCCTGTTGATGTTAATGGTGAAGTATTCTTCGACGATGAACACGGAAATAATGTTTTGGAGGAGAGCTTTGCTGAGTGTTGCTGATGTTTTAAACGACCGAAAAAAATATTAAAATAAAAGACCTGAAATTCATAGTCTTTATGACAGAAGCCGTAGTGAGAAATTTAACGTGTGTTTAATGCTTCTGCAATAAATTAACTATTACTTTTATTAATTTCAGTTATATGTATGTTTGTTGTAAAGTTTTCTTTGTTTATAATTCACTTAATTGTAAGATCATTGATTATTTTTAAAGTGTTTTATTTGCTTCTTTTTATTTTATCAAACTAAGTATGCCTCTTATAATGATTTAAAAAAATTGTAATGTTCTGTAATTTTCTCCAAGAACGTCATATGTAATCTTGATATCTTGTCGTGTTCTTGAAAATCATATTAAATTAATAACAATATATAAGACATAAACGTTTTATATTTGCAATAACTACAAAATAGTAACAGACAAATTTCACGGTTAAACATACTGTTGGAAAACTTTAATTTTCAAACTGCAAAATCTAAGCTCTTAAAACTTAAACAGCTTTTGGATCAACTTCACCCTCTTCTTCTATTTCATCGAGTTGTTCATCATCTTCAATGGCATTGTTATTGTTAGGTTCGTATACTTCAGAACCCAACCGTTTTTCAATATCATGCAGTATAATGCATGCTAAAATAACATTGCATGCTTGTAATGGTTGCAACCTTGCGTTCTTGGGACTTCAACTGAAATGTTTGGTGTCATAAGCCACGTTTTCAATTTATAACCACTGTCACCCAAAAGCAATGCATTTCGTAATGGCCGTCAACCATTACTCTATTCCTGTGCTAGTGACGAACACCGCAGGACTCTCGCATCATGTACAGAACCTGGCCATCTAGCACTTGCATAAAAAACTCTTAGGTCCCCATACAACCATTAAATTGATGGAGTGTTTTCCATTCCTGTCCACAAATAAACCTCATTATTATGGGGTGCAAAGTTCAAAAAACTGTATCTACAACATACCGTGCAAATGTAATAAGTTTTATATAGGAGAAAGTTCCAGACCATTTGAAGTTCGATTAAAAGAACATAAATCATATATAAAAAATAGAAAATTTGAAAAATCCATGATTTGCCAACATGCATGGGACTCCAGTCATAAAATAAAATGGGAGGATGCAAAAATTATCGATAAAGAAGAAAACCACCAAAAACGCAAAATCAAAGAAGCTGCTTATATAACCCTACATAAAAATAACTGCGTTGCAAACGAATCCGTGACTTTCAGTAAACAATGGATTCCATTACTAAAAGAAATAACAAATGAAGATCAAATGCCCACAATATCTAGGTAGCATTGCAAGTTTTTCCTGGGTTTTCCTTGCGATATTAACATGAAATACAGCCTACATACATAATTTCTATTTATACATACAATAACTAATTACATAACAATAAGCATATTAACCAGAAAACCATTATTTCGGCAAATTCTAAGTGTTGGGGGATCTTGGTAGCCACAGGTTGCTTAACCCCCTTCAGTGAATCTCGGTGAAATAAGACAAAATTAGAAATCTCTCAATTGTATAAATAGAAACATGTTAAAAAATGTTTTCCAATTTTCAAGTTATTGAATTTATATAAAATTCACCAATAAAAATTAATCAGCTGATTTCACGTTAAGCGTATTGGCTACCTAAAGAAAGTCGATCCCAAGTCGCAACTCAAATTGAAGGCAATCATTCTTTTAAACTTTAAAATTTTTGCTTAGTATACTCAAACCAAATATTTCAAACATCAATAAATCAAAGTAACCTTCAATTTATGTCATTAATGTCAAACTTGAAGTTTTTATTATTTTGACAACGATCCTAGATCATGGATCGAAACGTAAATAAAGATGAATTTAAAAACTATGAGTGGTTTAATTCCCAAAGAAGATTAAGAAGAATACTAAACCAACCACAACAAACATACAGGGACTATTTATATTAATTAAATTACCCATCCACGACTCCAGCAACTCTAGGCAAATTTGCTGCTCCCATAAACATTTGTGGAATTGCTTGTATATTTTCTACGGGCCACGAAACCTCTTCGAACAGTAAATGCTCTACCAATAACGAATATACTTCTTGTGGACAACGGTGAATAGTCGCTTTTGAAAGCCCATGTGCATCAGCAGTAAATGGTATTGAGCACCACAACCTAGCCAATGTAAAGTAGTTAAAATCTGCTCGGTTGGGCTAAGTGCATGGTTGCGCGTTGTTTCTCGCTACAGGTACTCACCAAATCGGTTATTTAGAAAGTCAATAACCACACGGCTAATACGAAATTTTTCTTTAAATGTGAAATCACTCACAAGATCATTGAAATGTATTCTTTGTTTAAAATTTCTGAGTAGCCTATAAACTTCCATATTAATATCACCATCACTGCTACTACTACTACTTGAACTCATCACAACACGGAAATTATCAATAATAATATCAATATATTATTAATATCACAAAAATCCTTTCTCCAATTACGTGTCCTAGAAATTGCGACACAGGATTACTCTCCTGCCAATTTTTAGATGACAAGTTTACAAATATGTCAAATTGTAAGTAAATCTTACTATTTATTAATAAAGAAATCTGTCAAGAAATTTAGTGACAAATTGTCATAAATTGTCTGTCACATAAAAATTTATGAAACGCAAAATCGACCATTTTGTGACAAATTCTGACATATTTGTCGGTGTTTGTTGACATTTATTTGTAGACTAGTCACGTTTTATGAAACAGAAACTATCAAATTGTATAATTCTCATCTATTACCAGTCACCTGTCGCCTGTCGGACTTGTCAACTTTTATGAAATAGGGCTCAGATGTTATAACTTTATAATGCTTGACACTCTAATAAATATAGTTTTATACAAATTGTAATACTTGTCAAAAATCCAACATAAATTGTTTTTTATTAATTTTTACGAATAAAAAATATAATTCATACTGTTTGATTATGCAATTTCAGCAGTGACCCTAACAAGTCCTAACATTTACAGCAGTTGTTTACTGTTTGAGTGTTAGTGCAAATTGATGTTGACTCAATTAAAATTCCCATGTATGCAAATATAAACAAAAATATCAAGCAATGTTTTCGATGTCTGAATAAGAATACGAAACATTTAAAAACACAATAATCTCGTTATTGCATGTAAGCTACCGATAAAATAAATCTGTTTTAATATAAAAGAGGTTTCGGTATCTAACAAAGCGCCCAATCTGTTTAAAATTCATAGATGTACAGAATATATTAGACTATATCAAAAACTGTTATACATTTTTATGAAGAAACTTCCTCCATAAAGCTTTTGTGACCAGCGTATAAAGATTATGAAGGGTAAAAAGTAGTGGACTTTTTCATATTATGCAAAATATATACTTTACATAAATGCAATGATATTGTACACAATATAAATTGCAAGCAGTTTTCAGCGTTGTAAACGTTTGTATAAAATTACAATAAACCTTCTGCGGCACACCATAACATTGCACTTGACCATATTAGCCACTCAGTGTAAATAAAATATACCCTATACGGTTCACACAAAAATACTTGGACACGTCAACTTTTAAACCGAATTTCGCTTCCTTCTGACACTACAGTTTTGAATAGAGCATTAGAATGGGGCCACATCGTGAGTTTAGGTCGCCCGTGCTCAAAATGCAAGTGTCGTCAGTATTAAGCATATAGAAGGTTTAGAAAAATATTTCAATATTGGTAAATATAATAGCAAAACAATTTCTACAAATTAAAGAGTAACCAACAACTAAATAAACATTAACATAAAGAAGACCAATAATTATTTATCGTAATAAGGAATACGAATTATAGAAGTTTTACACGCCGAGTTTTAATTTCAGAAAACTTTTGGACAATACTAAAGATATTTAATCCATCCAGCATTTCTGACTCGATAGATTTCATTGTCAGGTCAGTTAAACGTTCATGAAGAATTGTAGTTCTTGCTTAAGCTAAGTTTAGAAAACGATCTCTCAACTGAAGCAACTGAAACAGGTAGCGTAAAAATTATTCTAAGCGCAATTAGTGTATTAGCCCTCCGTTACATAGCTGGGGCCTCACAAACCCCAGCGACCGAAAATCACGGTAAAAATGCAGAAACCGTAATCTTCCTCGCATCCTCTTCCTAACAGCTTCTCCAATATATCCCGGCAGTAGAATTTAAGTAACGCCTTAGTATTAAATAAATAGCGAACGCATTACACTCGTCTGAAACGCTCTGGGGTGTGTTGCACCCCATGTATGTACTAATGTTATTAAATTTAGCATAGTAGTATAATTGCTATTGTTGGCTTAGTTTGTTACAAGACAAGTGTTGTTACATTTTTCGCTAGAAAGACAGTCATAATTATAATAAATAATGTTACTCTCGTACGGAAAAACAAGCCTCAAGCTTTATGGGATGGAATTGATACCGATGAGAAGACAATCGATTCAGGTAGCGAAAATGATATCGATTATGTATCTGAAAGTGACCGAAATGCCGACTCAGATCAGGACATCTCAACAGAAGATGAAATGGAGAAAAACACTGAACATATGACGGCAGATGAAAAAAAAGAAAAGAAGTTTATCTCGAAAAAGATGTACAAAAGTGGAAGGAAATTCTCTCGAATATACGTGTTCGTACAAGAACAGAAAATTTTGTTTTACATTTGCCGGGTGTAAAAAATACTCAAAACACGCAAAAAGTGCTATGGATTCTTGACAGCTATGTCCTTCGATGGACAAATAATAGAATACTCAGTGCGGTGAACCAATATAAAAATTCAAGAAAAATCGATGGTTTATCAAAATAAATATACTGTGAAATCAACCGATGTCCTGAAATAAAAGCGCTCATCAAATTACTTTATATAGCTGGATTGTTTCATTCAAATCATCAGACTTTGGGAAACTTGTGGCACTCGGATGGAACTGGAGTGGACATTTTTCACAGTACGATGTCCTTAAATCGATTTCAATTATTGATGATATGTCTTAGCAACAGATAAATTAGATCTTATACGAGAAATACTGGAAAGATTTATCGACAACTGATAGAAGTCATACACACTTCTTCACAGTATATGACAATAGATGAAAAGTTGGAGCTTTTTGTGGAAGTTCTTTCAAACAATAACTACTCATTAAACCTGCGAGTTATGGTGTTAAAGTGCAAACCTTAATCTATGCACGGTCCAATTACGTTTTGAATTATAAAGTTTATGCGAAAAGGTAATCAGAAAAGCCCCTACAATCTCTGTTTCTTTTCAACAGATATGCTGAGAGACTCATAAAATCAATTTCTAGTTCCAATCGGTATATAACCTTCGATAATTAGTACACTAGTTACAAATTAATGATAAAACTCCTAAAACTGCATAAATTGATATCGGTAGACACGCTTAGAAAAACAAACGTTGCATTCCACACCAATTCATGCCAGTAAAGACGAGGCAGACAAAGACAAGTTTATTTCTCTTTCAAAAAGACATATTACTTGTGCTCTATGTTCCAAAAAAGAATAAGAATGTTCAACTGTTGTCTGCAATGCACCATGATGCATCAATTGATGAAAAAACTGGTGAGAAGAAGTTGCCCGAAAACATTAGTTTCTACAACTTCACTAATGGTGAGGGTAGTCGTCGTAGACTAACTTTTGGCATCCATACAACGTATCTAGAATTCAAGAAGATGGCTTCTCACGATCGCGTATTCCCTTATGAATACTGCTGCCATAAATGCTTTAGTTTTATTCAGAACAAGCAATCATGACTATAGAACACGTACAAAAATATTTATGAAAGCACTGGGCCTTGAACTTAACCAGGAATATATAAACATCAAATAGAATAATCCAAAAGTGAATAAAAAAATTCTCGAAAATATTTCCAATTTTACTGAAGATAAGGTGTTCCATTTGTCCAAGAAGCCGCAATCGCAAGACAAAATATTCTTTTAACAATTGCAAGGAATTATTGTACCTAGACCATGATTTAAGAAAAGTGAGTATAATTGTTTATTTGCTATTTTTTAAATATATCTTTTCTGATCGAAACTTTTGTGATTATATCGTTATCAGATTATTAGATAAGAGTATGAAGTGATAAATAGTTAAAAAAGATAACCAAAAATTACGATTTTTTTAGTAATGGGTTTTTCAGACCACACCTATGTACTGGTGTGAAAAATATCCACCTATGTAAAATGCAGGGTTAGCAAAATAACTTTGAAGATCTTTTTGTACCAAAGGTATGAGCTGCATCATTTGCTAGCAAATTTAAATATTTACGCAGCTTTGGAAATAGATTTTCGGATTTAAAACAGTTTGTGAAAACCGTGTCGGGTGTATACGTCGCACTATCCGTGCAGGTGTCATGAATAATATCTGATTGAATAGTTTCGAAATTACTGTCAGGACAGATACGTTACACTACATGGATCCGTCTGCGAACCCCTATTCTGGGACATTTTGCTGGATGGGTTCTTGGACGACTTTCAGGTCGCGAAAAAGGTTTTAACTGTCGTTGCCTACGCGGACGACATACTCGTCATGGTGGTAGAGAATGCAATGGCCGCAATCGAGCAAAAAACTACAACTACAGCAGAGCGAATAGATAACTGGTGTAAGAGCAACAAAATGCTCGTCTCTGCGTCGAAGACCACATACATGATGATGATGGAAAACTCTCCAGGAAACCCCAAATCACCTTATGACACGAGAGGGTTAAAAGAGCACCCCAAACTAAGTACCTTGGGGTGATCCTGGACGTGAAACAAAACTTTGAAGATCACTTACAAAAAACGTGACAAAGGCAAAAATCTTAATGCAAGACATCGCTAGGCTATCCCAACGCGAGTACAAAATCCTGCTCAACAGTGTCAAACTCTACACGAACATCGTGATGGCATCCGTAATAAGTCATAACTCATGGGGCAACCGTGTGGCATCCCAGGATGAATCTAGTGAAGCCCACAACGGTAAACTCGGCGCAAAGGGGACTCATGCTGCGGCTGACAGGGGCCTACCGCAACACCTCGCAAGAGGCACTGAACACTCGAAATAATGCCATTAGATCTAATAGTAAAACAACGTGCTGCTACATACTTCCTACGAAAGGAGCAGTACGCCAAGGAGAAAACAATTACGGAAGCGCCATCACGCACATGACATAACATACAGAAAGCCATTATTGTCCAATGACAAAACAGATGGCCCATTAGCACGAACGGGCGAAGTATTTACGCACTAATTCCAGACGTAGCACGCAGACTGAAGACACGGAACTTTCAACCCAGTCGGGGACATATATTTCCTGACTGGGTATAGACCATATCCAACATACAAGCACCGACTTCAAACAACTGACACAGACACGTGGGGAGACGATGACTCCTGAGCATCTACTGCTGAATTGCATGGATCTCTGGAAGCTACACGACAATGCACACTACAGAAGGCAACTAATGCAAGACGCACAACGAACAAACTTTGATAGACATACTGTGGAACGCAGATCTCTTCCCGCATCTAAATCAACTCACCCAGTACATGACAAAAACACTCTACGAAAGACAAAAACAAACGCCTTAACTAACTAACTTACAAACACCAAAACAAAACCCGCATACACACACAAAAATCGCTCGAGCGACCAATTGACGACACGTAACCTAACAAATACTACAACGATAACAACAAAAAGACGCTCCTGGATCAACTAGAGACCCACCCTCTGACGACTTTCCAGGGGTCGGGCCGCTGAAGCACCAGGAGATAAAGCATCTATTAAAAGACAATTCAGCTTAATTTAAATAAATATGTGCAGTGATACTACGTGCTTGTGCATAAACAACAAGTCTCACTCGGATTGATATACTTCTGCGTAGAATAAGTTGAGCTTTTAATTTTGTTGTAAGCCAGTATATTAGGACTTTCTGAAACTAATCATCATGTTTACTATTCCATCTAAGGTATGGATTTTTAACGTACGTGACAACACTCACACACGGGACCTACATTTTACATCTCATCCGAATTAGGGCGTTTTTTTTGGTGAAAAATGCTTGCCTAACTTTTTTCAAGCAATCGTATTGAGATTCGAATCTCGGACCTTAGGTTTAGTAGTCACACGCATATCAACTATGCAACGGAACTGCCAGTAATAATAATACAACAGTTTTAATTCCAGGTTCATCTAGTTACGTACAGAAGAGACAAGATATTAAACTTGTTCTTGCAAGCAACGAAAATGTATCGAGACCCATTTCGTCTTGCTTATATTCATTGAGAATAGGAGATTGTTGGTCTACTATTGACGCTGAACACAATATCGTCTCGACAGCGGATATTCTTAAACTTCTCAGGAATGATTTTAATAATTCCAAAATGGAAAAAGAAAATATACAGAATTCCTCATTTAATGTTGAAGAACAGGAGTGGTATTCCTTAAACAAAAACAATCAATCATGTTCCAAATTGGGTCAACTAAATCATGAAGCTCAAGTCCTTGTAGCTCTTTGAGTTACTCAGATTCATCAGGAGTTGGAGGTTATTCTTCCGACGACAATGAACCTGATCATGCCCCACCATCAAAGAGTGACCAACAACCCACCTTTTGTAATAAGCGATTTTGAAGACGACACAATGCTTCTCGAAAAACGGAGACTATAGCGGCTGATCATAAGCAAGAGATTATAACTTCGGAGACATCTACTAAAGCACCCCACAGGAAAAAACGCAGAAAAGGGCAGGTTAAGTTAAAAAGAAAACAGTGTTCAGAAATACAACAGTATTTCCTGCAAGACAAATGGGTCCATTCTCTAGAAAAAAGTGCTCCTTTAAGTGCCATAACAATATTTGCTATGTAACTACAATTTTATGAAAATGAACAGTAAGCAGAAACCAAAATCAAAACATGCATTTGACCTTATAATTGAGGATACGAAGGGATGTGTTTGTAAATTATTTTTTAACAACACTCGTAATTAAGGGTCAAAGAATTGAAATTTCTGAAGATTCATTGTTCCAATCTGCATAAAAATAATATTAAAAATGCAAAGCCATAATGAACGCAAATGCGATTAATTGCTCCGTATATTACTAAAAATGAGTTTTCATTTTTAAGATATAAATGTAATTAGTTTTCTGTACATAAATATATATTGGAATTCATTTCATTTCCCGTGCATAAAATATTTGCTTCAGTTATAGTAGAAATACAATATTAATTTATTGCATTTTTCAAAACCACGAAAAAGCAAAGCGAATCATATTTCCCATATACTTTCAAGGCATAAAATAATTATACTGTGTGTAGAATATCGGCTTAAAAGAATATCTAGTTGCATTTACAAAGGACAAATAAAGCGATTAAAGCTTTAATTAAATTAATTAGCTAAACTGACTTCCGTATAGCACTTTAAAACATTTAGGAGTTTTAAATAAATATTAATCCAAAACGTTCATGAATAATAAAGAATTTTCAAATACAGCATTGTTTACTAATATACGCCTTTAAATGTAATAAAACTTAAGCGCCATATTCAAAGTAATCGCGCAACAATTAAAAAACCCATAAAATCGATTGTATAAATAGCATGTGACGCAACGATCAACTACGAACATTAGACAAGGATAAACGGTGCGTTTTACTGCATACATAAATAACGCAGTTGGATACTAATTGATCGTTAAATGCCGACATTCTTGTACATTTTTACATCAGCCGTGAATAATTTTCGAGAAAAAAATCTGTAAGAGTATGGAAATTGTGACGTAGTTACATAATTTAATATAAAAGCTGGAACTTGATTAAAACGATTCAAGACTCAAGATTTTAATTTGCGATTTGTCACCAAGTAATATATAACGTCGAGTAAAGATATGAACGCATAAGTTTAAGCGATTCACAATATTACGATAAGCAATAAGCACCGTAGAACTTTGCATAAACATGAAACTTATAAATTAAGTAGTTTCAAACACAGAAGTTATCGAATGCAATTATAGGATGAAACAACGTCTGGTTTTGTAAAAATACTATAGAAGTTTAACGTTCTTAGATTCAAAAGCTTCCCTGAAGATAATGCAGCTTCGGTAACTGATATTGTAAAAGAAGATTTGAGAAGAAATGGACAAACTGGTAAACTGGGATTTAAAGTCAATGTAGAATGGAAATGGAAAGGATTTAATATCATTAACTTGGACATGAAATTTTGATAAGCGCTATTTTTTGCAAGTATAATACTTTGGTTCTCTATTTGTTAATTATAAAAATAATCGAATATTTTGTAACTTAAATTTAGAATAAGTTCTCATTCTATTATTTGTAACAGGGATAATTTGAATCAAATTTTTAGGTGAAACTTCAGGATATCTTAACCTTTACTAAATAGACTCTCTGTCAATGGTTTTCGGCCAAATACCCTTACAAGCGTGGAAATGAAGGATGGGTAGATTATCCGCTTACTTGTGTATCTGTAAGTATATATTAGGTACGAATTTTGATTATATTCTGCATAAACTGGAACTGTAAATTGTTTTGTAAACTGTTTTATACGAAACAAAAATATTTTTGAATATTGGATGTTTTCTGGGGATTGCTGTGTTTTATTACATTTTGTAAATTCCATAACTTCCGCTGCGCTAGCCAGGCAAAGAAACCCCAAGGAAGGTAACATACTAGTTTCAAATTTACAATTACTTGTACCATCGGCACAGCATTCTTTTAGCGGCGAACCAAAGTATGGCCATGTCACAGCACTCTTTTCGCGGCGCTTCAACGTGTGGCCGTTGTCACATATATGTATATTGATGTGATTCGTAAACAAAAGATATCGAATCGCCAAGTGTTACATTAGACTGCGAAATTTAAACTACGGAAACCGTATAGAATATATGACGCACAAGCTATACGTATTGTTAAATTCAACTCGATGGATGCTTTAAATTAAATGTTAATATACAAAGGACTCAATACAATTATTGTATTGTAGCAGGCTACTATTAACGCGTTTTACCAATTTATAACGGGTAATAACAAAAGTTTTTATCACTTACTATTCACAAGTCTAATTAACAGTATATGCCTTATTTATAGATGTTTTCAGTCCAATTAACAATGAAGCACTTGTTACGCTCCCTTCCTGTTAGCGTACTTGAGTTGCATCGTTTTTGGATCGCCGTTTGTATAAAGTGAATACTTTCGAATAGTTTCAGATTCGTATGCAATTTAACTCGTGTGTATTAATTTAAAGATAGATTAATTGAAGATTGATTTTCATTAATAAATAATTTGCAAGGAATGAATTTTAAATAGGATTATTCGTAAATTACTTTCCAACTTATCGAAAATGATAAACCGCTTGTAATTAATTATTAGATATGATTGCTGCATTTACTTTTTGGATGTTATTATCCAAGTCTACATAATAGACAATCAGAGGTTATGGGTAACAACTATTTTATATAAACAGGTTGTAGTGTAGTTGTTATTGCATTGAAGGAAAGATGTTTTATAGGCGAACGTGTTTACTCAACCGCACGTGGTTTACGGAACCTCGACGGACGGACTTAGTGATTACGCGTGCTTTACTAATTGTGTTTTTAGTTGAGTTTCTTTTGAAATAAAAGTTGTAGAACTTGCTTGCTAAACTTGACCGATTTTCCTTAGGATTAATGTGTGTGCGATCTAGTGTAGTGGTCCCTTTTTATCAGAGTGAGTGCAATAAACTTGTACAGAATTTTTAAAGGAGCCACTTTAGTCAGGTTTTAAACTCCCTAAAACATTTGCAAAATGAAATTGCAAAAGTGTTTAACTCATTCCGTATTAATGATATGTTAAATTTACCTTGCATTTAATAATAAGTAAATAAAATATGAATGTACATTTTTTAAAGACGAGATTGTGAGAGTGATCGTGTTTTTAAAAGTTTCACCGTATTCAAACAATGCCTTTACCAACTGAAATTAGCTTCAGAAGTTGACGAAGTTCTTTCTGCTGAAGCAGATCCGCAAAACGAAAAATTCTTGGCGTATATTTGGATCGGAATTATACTAACTTTAATTGTTCTTAGTTGCGTTGTTGCATGTGTTCCTGTCTGTTGTACCACAAATTCCAACAATGGAAAAAAGGATATTAGCAACAAGAAATGCAAATGGAGGTGAAGTTGGACCCGGCGACTGTGAATCTTTGCCAAGCTACACCATTGCATCCGGTTTACCAAGCTATCAGGAGGCTTTAGATCAGTTACAGAAAGTAAAAGAACAATCTGCAGTTAATAGTAGTGCCAAGTTTCAAGTTGATAATGGGATGGAACCATGGACACCTCACACTCCACCAACTCCAACTGCAAGGCTATCAGTAGCCGAATTATTCCAATCTTATAGAAACTCTTCCGGTGCTCCTGGTTTTGTAAGTTGAACGATTTCATACTTGTTATTACTTTAAATATCTATCCGTTGTTTTGCAATATCCTTTGTCGTTTTTATACCTTTTACAATAGAATTGCATGCTGTTAAAAGAAAAAAAAAAGAAAAGAAAAATCAACAATACTGGATTACTCATATCAATTGTGCTTACCTATTTATCTTTTGTTATAAGTTTGTTTGATTTATGGTTAATTGGTGTGTGAGGAAACGTTTCTGCTACTCCCCAATATTACCTTACTTTGTAATAAAAGTTGTGTAATGCCTTTATCGTTATTACATTATATAGATTATCCAAACAGTTTTTTTTTACATTTTACAGAGTACGGAAGAATTTATGCTTGATCAGCATGCTATGCTTATTCTTTTATTACAGGTTTGCTTGACTATTTTTATTGCAGGTATTGTCACTAATTCCTTACAGCCGCGTACATTATATGTTAGTCTGCTTTCTACAACCCCCCCTAATCTCCGATTGAGCCCGGTCATTCCTTTGGTTTTGTTTGTGTTACGCACAGCTACGAGCCAACGTAACACACTATCACACTTATCCTATTTACAAGCACTGATATCTTCTTAAATAAATCCTTAACCATAAGTCTTCTTAACAACACTAAACACTACTATAATTTATTTTTTTTACACTTTTGTCTATTTATGTATTCTAAAAGCTGGCGGTACAATTTACACGTTCACATAACACAAATTTAAAATTACTATAGGACTTTCAAAACATAATGAGCAACTAACTATACACGAGATGATTTATATACTACATTTTGATATAGACGAACTCTGTACTTCATCAGCGGACTTATATATGCCCTGACTTAAATAGATGATTCATACTCCGGCATATGCTGGAAAGTTCGAGACTTCTGTAGAATATACATCGGTTACGCAACCTGTGTGTTTGATGGGTTGCTTAATAGTAGTTCGTAACAATATAAATGAAATCATCTGTATTTTGAAGATGCCATAATCTAAAATAGATTACATTGTACGCCGTTTTCAAGAACTAAACACGCAACTTTTTCTTTTATTTGAGCGTGCTTGCATTTTCAGTGTCAAAAAATATTATCAATGTATTTCTTTAAAAAATAAGTCGCAACAACTAAAATGACACAAGGATTTTATCCCAAAATCGTATCAACTATTGGTTGTTATAATTCAACGGGTGGAACTAAATCTACAAATTACAGAATTCATTAGGCGCTGATATATATTTAGAAACGAAGTGGAGAAGTGGGAGGTATTGCAGAATATCGTAAAGAAAGATAATTACGTATTTCAATTTCTTCTAAAATTTCTTTCTGTATGTGGATTCTGTATTCGTAAACTGATACAATTCATATAAAACGAAACCCGATCTCAAATGGAATTTGCATTTCATTTTCACTAGCATACTTTTTCTCCAAGAACTTGTCGACATCCATACTAATACATTATACACCAGTTACAGTATTTCAACACTTTATCAGATGAAATCGATAGTAAATGTATTACACACGCCACATTTATTTTACAAAATAGTACTTTGGGATAAAATTTCTATTTAAAATAGCTAAAATGTAAAAACTAATCAATGACTCTAAATGAAACAGTGAAATTGATAAAAATACATTGCAGCAAATCACGAAAGAATGCATTCACGCCTATGATGTGAATGTATTCTTTCGTGATTTTCAGTATACCAATATCTTCTGCTAGTCTTGTATCATATTTTGGACAATCTGAATAGCAATTAGAGTACTTCTACGATTAATAATGCATTAAACTACAATAAAGCCAGTAAAATAACACGATGGTCTGGTTTTCGTCAGGAATTGGCGTACTGAAAAAGTAATATATCTTGTGAAGCTTTAATGCGAAAGTATAGGCGCTTTTACTTTATTCTGTAGCCGCTTGTATTAAACTCTCCCCATAAAGCACTATAAACATTTAACATAGCTTCCACATTCTTATACATCGTAGCAGTAATAGCATATATCCCTCACATGTAGTAGACTATTTTCTGCTTAACGCACGCACGCACACACGTACGCGCACGCATGCACGCACGTACGCATGCAATGCATGCACGCACGCACGCACGCACGCACGCACGCACGTACGAACACACTATCGCACACATGCACGCACGCACAAATGCGCACAGGCACTCACGCACGTACGCACGAAAGAATCCACGCACGCGCAAATGCGTGTACGCCCGAACGCACGCATGCACCCACGCACAAAAACACGTACGTACGCACACGCTCGCACGCACTCATGCACACCTGCACATACACACGAACACACACACACACACACGCACAATAATGGTCTTGATGTTATCGATATTGAGATCTTAAAGTATGAGGTTAGCAAGAAAGACACGTGCTGACCTAGCATTTTGTTAATAGTTATCAGCTTCAACACAAAATAACTTACGTTTCACTCCTGTATTTCCTCACGCTACTATGTATTAATTTCAAGTTCTTCTAAGTTACTGATGTTATATACCTGACACAATAACAGTGAACAATGACAATCGATGGAAAACAAACAGACAGCTACATAAAATACTCCTATAAAGCAAGTTGATATTATGATGATCAAACAGCTGTAATAAACGCTTTAAATAAATGTACAAGTTTCACATATAATAACAATATGCACAAACACGCTCATAACGGCAACATAAGAAATGATAATAGTAAACGAACGCGTAGACTCGAACAGTCGATCATTGTGTCTCGACCCGAATGCCACCTTTTTCTAATCCGAGTTGCACCAACTTGTTACGTGCCATCCCTGCATAGAAATATTTTTGCTCGTACGTAATTAAATACCACATTCCTTAATGTATGCACGATCGTTTGCGTATTTTCATTAACATTTTTGACTACTTTTCAAACGAATATGATTGCTTATTCATCACCATGTAGGTTTTTCTAGTACATGTAATTATAGCTTAAAGTATTGCAATTTATTTTATTTTTGACGTAGCGTTTAAATGTGGTATTTGGGATATGAGAACATTTGCTTTCTTAAATATCACATGTGATTATTCGAGTATCGATTTGTAGTTGACTCTGAGTTTTCTAATGTTGGACATTCGGGTTATCTTTCTTGTATAGGTTGGTTGTACGATAAATATATCTCATCAATTCCTTTTTAAGAAACAGTTTTAGTTTCGTTTGTGTAAAATTAGAAATATGCGATCTCCGTTAATAAGATGGCAAGTCTAATGTCTAGAGGTTTTGCTGTTGTAACTATAAAACTAAAATTAAAGCTGTTCAAAATAAAATAAAAAATAAATATAGTCAAACTTGAGAAAACTGCAGTCAGATTGCTTAAAGATAATCAGTTTTTAGAAGTAATCTTTTGTTTCTATTACAACAGTCACTTTTATTCATGATAGTGATAACAAATCAAGATATTCAAATACATATTGTATTTCAGCTGAGTAGGATTAATTATAATTAGAATTGTCCCATTTGCGCAGAGTCGAATGAAAGAATAATAACTAAAACATTTATTGCAATAACTTATAGTAACTGAATAAGTAACCCCATTTTGTCAAAGAATTCGTCAAATACTGGTTCCGATAGTAAGTCGCGTATGCATCAGAAATAAAAATTCAAAATAAATTTTATTTGTTACTTGTCGGTCCATGTAAATGATTTGGAGTGAAATATAAATTGTAGAAACTAAGTGTTTTATTAGAAGTGTAAATATCAATTATGTTAAATAAATTAAGAGGATCTTGTAAAATTAAAGTTGCGCAGATGCTACAGTACTGAGGTACAGACTATTCCTGCTTATATAAAATGATCAAGCGTAAAGGATCCTCAGCCGCTCAATAAAAAGAGCAGTGAGTGCCAAAGAACAAGAAAACAAAAGAGGGAAGGGTGCGATTTTTAAATATGTGAAAACTGCGCAATCGGTGCCGTCTACGAATCACGATATAAGTGCTACCTTTCAAGTAAGTGAGGGTAGTGAGGAAAGAGTATGTGAGGCTAAGCTAATGTTACGTCATATACTATTCATGATGTCTTCACGGATAGTGCTAACGTCTTACGCCCTTTACCTATTTTACAAGCTTTCTTAAGCGACGGTCCAGGTAAATGGCGAGAGGCACGTTTACATGCAGAAAGACAAGTTTTGTATGAAAATGGTTCTATTCAAGTTAGAAGATAGCAATATCCACAAACTGAGAAGGGCAGAAAATTCTAAGATCATCTTTATTTGCGCACTTTGAAAAACATGAAACATGCGAAACGAAGTGCTTTTGAATTCAGTGTTTAAAAATTGTGAATTTTGCTTTTATTGCAAGTTATTTACTTAAAAAAACAATACCTTGGCGGAAACTGCTACAAAGGACTTACAGCACTTATCTCTCCTTTCATCGCGCCATGAAAAAGCGAAATGCATAATAATAGTTTTAAAACATTTGCAAATGTGGCAAACTTGAAAAAGCAAAACCACAATTAACAATCAAGGGCAAAAACTTTTTGTTCAGGGTAAAAAGCACTAATATGATGTGTTATACACTTTCTAGCTAGGCAAAATTTAGTTTTTTGTGGAGGACCAAATCAATTGCTTGAACAAGACAACGAAATTTTTTTAAAAACAATAGAAACGATATCAAATATTTGATGTAACGTTATATGAACATATTCGTAGGATTCAAAATATCTAAAAAAAACGAACAAATACATACCCACATATTCAGGTGACAAGATTAAAAATGAGATTATAGCGTTGTTAGCAGATGGAACTAAGAAGCATATACTGAAATTACTAGCAGGTTCTAAATTATATCCAATAATTTTTGACTGTATAGCGGACCAAGGACAATTAACAGCTATGGTACGTTCTGTTGACGTAAATTTTCAAACAAAGCCAGTAGAATTTTTTTAGCATTTCCTAGGGTTTTGCCGAATATTTAACTTAACATCCGACAAGCTATTTCAACAGTTTCACAAACATTTAAAATCTCTGAATCTCAAGAAATATTCGCGGTTAGGGATAGGTCAATAGGTCAAAAATGAAAGGGAAGCACAATCAGCTGCAAAGAAAAATTTTACATTCTAGCTCTCGAGCATTTTCTATTCCATAGGTATCTCACAGTTTAAATTTGGTAGTAAACAATGTAAGGAATATAAATTTAAAGTTGCTGGTTTTTTGGTATCACTCAAAAAATTTTACGTGCTATTTGTGCATTCAACTCGACGTTGGATATTTTGAAGAAACGTATAAGTAACTTCATATTAAAACCATTAACCGATCACGTTGGGAGAGTAGGATTGATTCGATTCACTCTCTGATACACCCCCTGGGGCACGATTTAGAAACAATATGTGAAGCATTCATCATTATCTCAGATGATAACAGCGAAGACATGAAAAATCGTCATCAGGCAGCATGTCTTCAAAAAAAACGTCAACGCCTGACAGTATGGTTATCATAAGAAATAATTTCAGAATGTAGGGTTTGTTTTTTCTAAGGGTACCAACCAAAGTGGGACCAATTGATTTCAGCACGCGAGCAGAGGCATCGATGTGAAGAAATTGTCGGCGGTAATACTACAACCCGAATGTTTGTTAAGGATAACTGTTTTTTCACCGATGATCACTTCTCGTCCATTGCCAGCTAATTTTCTAGTGTAAGTCGATCCTTGGTATAGATAAAACGTTTTGGCATCACATATCCAGAATACCTTAATTACATACTTAGCAGGTTTGAAAGGAATGTACTGAGTAAACCTTGTTCGTTCACGATAAGGAAAGAGTGACTCATCAACAGTTAGGTGTTCATAAGGCGAATAACACTTCAACAAATTTTGGTTTAACATAAGCCGCAGCTTTATCCGTTTCTAATCTATCCGGTCTTGTTATGGAGTTATCAAATCTGGTGAAACATAGAATCTGTTTGAAGCGGTATCTACTTGCTGCTTTGTATAATGGTAAGGCGTCTAATCTCCACAATTCATCAATATGGTCTGTATTTGATTTATGAACTCCAGCCATTAGTAAAATCCCCAAAAAAGCATTCAGCTCCTGAACCGTAATATCTTTCCAGACTCGTGGTGCCCGACACAAATTTTTGTTGAAATCATCATAAACTTTTTCTTTTCGATTAGACTGTTTTATGATACTCCATTTTATTTCAGATGTCACTAATGCACAGAATGTATCTATACGTGAATGCAAGGCGGTTATTTTAGTTGGACCCCTTAAAATGAAAATCAAGACATTAGAATGGGGTAGAATAGGCATAAGTTTTTACCTCGGTTTCGAATAATATTATACGATCGCGTTTGAGTAGAACGTAGGGGTTTTATGTTCTAGATAGTCTCAGCATTAGCACGATAAACGTTATCTGATGGTGATGTTGTGGTTTCTTCCCCTGGCTCTACAACCAATTCCTGTTCCTTGTCACTGTCGATTATTACTGATATTTCGATGGGAACCCTCTCTCCAGCGCGAACATCATCGACATGTGAGTCTTCGTCGCTTACTGCTGGTACATACTCATCTTGGTCATCATCTTCATACTAAACACTAAATTCTTCGTCGGACATTACACGCAAACTTTCGAGATGCTCATCCGTTATTCTATATACATATAAACAACAATCAATAATACTTACAAAAGCTCTAATTTGTATTCTTGGATATCTACATAAACAAAAATATACTAAGCCAACTTACTTATCTCATTGAGGATATCCTGTTGAATTATTTGGCAGGTCTGCAACAGGGGTTCTACTCCTAGAAGGTCGACTACCAGAAGCTGCGTTGCTATCAGAAGTTCTATTTCTGGAATGTCTATTACCCTCAAGCCCGCGCACAAACACACACACACACACACACACACACTTTACAAACACAACCTAGCGTTCCTCTTTAACGACTGGGATATCCGGCTTCCGATGGTCCTGGTCCTAAAGTGGGATCCCATCATCACATACACAACACACATACACACAAGCCTCACACACACATACACACACACACATAAACACACAAAACACCTCTCAAACAATGCACAAACACAAAACACCATTCACACACTTACATTGCCTTTTCAACATCTGGATTTCCGGCTGCCGATGGTCCAGGCTGATAAGGCAAATCCGTTAGCGTTCTTTCTTGACGACTAGGATATCCGGCTGCCGATGGTCCTGGTTCTAGAGGGGAAACGTGACACGGACACGGACATCAACATCACAAACACAACATACACACATACACACACACATACACACACACACATACATACACACACACACATACACACACACATAACACATGCTCTCAAGCGCGCGCACACACACACACACACACACACACGTCTTACTGACGGTTACTTTCTGTGGGAAAGCCAGGTCTGCTTAAATTTCAGGTAGCAGACTACTAAAACGTTGGAACAAATAAATAAATAAATAAATAAATAAATAAATACCAGAGGCTGCATTGCTACCAGAACTACATTCACCGCCTTCAGAAGTACTTGGAATATTATGTTGAATTCTATATAATCCGGAAACTTAGAATTTAATATTGCAGATGTGGTAAAACCCAAATAAAATCTCCCATGACTCATCTCACGTAATCCACTGCCAATGAAGATATAATATATAAACTCATCCATTAATCATAAATTAGATATGTTATTGCAAAAACATGGGCACTCAGTGTAAGGCTGCCACCTTACCATCTAAAGATAACTCAACTGAGTAGTATAACGGGACGTGGCGCTCGCAATACAATGACAACGAGCAAGGGGGGATTTCAAACTGAATTCTAATTTACACTAAAATCGCTAATGAGGTAAGCAAGGTAAATGCTTATCGGGGCAGTCGGAGCAATCAGCTTCAATGTACCCTGAGCTAACCCAGTACCGAGGCGGGGAGTGGGGTAAACCATCAACCAAACCTCTTGCCAAAAATGAGCGCCACCTAACTCTAACAGCTGGGCTCCGACGGAACTGAGATAGGAAATTCCTAACGATCACAAAAAAATACCCACACAGCATACAATCCAGCTAATATACGTTGACACACAGTAATGTAGACCTCATAGCTATTCAATACATTTACTATACAAGAATATATCAAATTAATAACAATAAACACATATACTATAATTTAATTAATAACTGGACTTACCCACTTGTTATGGTGCAACTTTAACGATACATATACCAATACATCGGTTGACTAATTCAAATTTTACTTTAAAAGCAAATATTAACACAGCCAACAAGGCAACATAAATTTGCGACCATACGGCCGGTTTAGAAAGACTATTACGCAAATAAAGGGTTGCACTAGGATCCTAGCAGGATAACCCTTAAGTACTGAGGGTATCTGCAATAATACCTGTAATAATAATAGTAGGCGGGGTCGTTGGCTTAGTTTTACATACTCTATTAAGTATTGTGAATATGCAATGTTCAACACCCTAAATTAATACCCAACCCTATTACAATTGTATGGACACTGCAACCCTAAATTCAATAATATTACAATGTAATTCACCAGCATGCAAAGTCAACCAAACGGTTGCGAGGAAAAAAAAGATATGGAACGAACTCATCAACTGCTGATGTGGATGGCGATGTTCCAGCTCAAATGGCGCGGCCAAGTAGAATATCGCCACCAATTATCTCGCATGGGTCCACTGGGTCCTTACTTGTAAACATCTTCTCCTTTTCAATACAGATGCCACATCTAGAACCCGAAATTCAACATACAGGTTACAACGGTACTAGAACATAGAATAGCAGAACGTACAACGTGGAATGTAGCACGTGGAACAAAACGTAGAACATAAATCTTGAATGGAACTGAAGTAAAACTTGAACTAGAATTTAGAACTAGAACCCTAAAATATAATCCCCTAATTACAGTCAGTAAAATCGCGGTTTACTTACCGATCCACAATCGGGTTCAATGTGCAAACAAACAAAATGTGTAACAGGTGGTTACCAGATAGCAGTCGAGGACTCAACTTTAGTTAAATCGCCGTGATCCCAATTAGGCAATAAGGAAAATTATATTAAATTACCGCAGAATAATTTCCTTTCAAATTAATTCGCTAAAATCCCTTCAACGAAGGCGGGCATATATACGAACCCAAAGCGTAAATTAAAAGTATACGATTCAAATGAAAAATTATGTGAAGATGATACCACTAAAGCTGGTCTGCAAACTCGTACCTGATAATGCGCTATCAATATTAAAGTATGTACAATCTAATACGGAAAGAATTAACTATTTAATACACTGCTAAAAATCAAAAGTCGTTGTGAAAATTTCAACCGTAACAGTAGTTTATAAAAAATCGGGTTGCAACAAGAGGCACTACTTTTAACTTAAAAAATGTAAAACAGTTTGCCTCTATTACTACACCTAAAAAGATTACTGCTTGTTCTCATATTGATAAGAGAGTAAATCGCTATTTGGCAACTGAACCTATTTTAGACATGATGCAATGGGAATTAACGTTTTACACCAGACACAAAGTCTTATGATAATGACGAGATTGTAAGTAATGTAGATAGTGATGCTACTTTCAAAGTTTTTGTTATCTCTGACGTTGCATACCGAATTGACATTAATTAGCATTGCAAACTATACATTGAACAAAATATTTTGAGCTACGATGAACCGCCCTCAGAAACATGAAATATGGAATATTTTTAAAAGGTATAGAATTATGTTGTGGATATACTCAAAGCAAAAAAAAAATACAATTTTATAAAGTAGAAAAATTAAAACAAAATCTCAAACAAGAATTGACCAATTCGAAATCAAATTAAGTACAATCAGTGATACAGTTTCCAAATGAGGACGGTATAGCTTGCAAATAATCATTTTTTCAATATTATCCTAAGTATAAAGTTGCCCGCAGAACAAAAATTGTAACTTATACGTACCTTTTAACGGACAGAAAATGCTCACCGAAGGATACGCATTGTTATAATAACATTGCTAAACAGTATACCATACCACATAAAATCACAACTCAGACTAAACATCCGCTTCGACCGTTTCTCATATCGCAGGAATGAATGTAAAGCGTATCTTAGTTGACGCGATTATGATAGTACACCTAAAATCCTGTAAAACATACTGTGGTACCCGGGTAACACCTGTCGCCATGTACATAAAATTATTTTTGCCGCCTTATAAGGGTTAATACTAACATCCCCTAACCACCAAGAGTCTTGCCTGTAGTACCATGCCAAACTAGCCCAGGCACATTTTCGTTTGTTTTGTTATTGCAGTTTTAGTTTAAAGTTTGATGCTAATTGAAGTCTGTTCATTATTATTGCAGGTATTCATAAAATTAGTCATTCATATATTTTCTGATATCAGTACAAATAAAATATTTTACAGAACTAAGCCAAGCTGACTTACTGTCCATCTTAACCGCCATCACATGCTACAGTTACGAAAAACAAAATATGCTCTGCACTATTTATTTACTTATTGCACTCAATATTTGACCATCAACATACTAAAATACAAGTTATTCATTAAATAACATCTACAAAAAGTTAACACGAGGTCAGCCGCAGCATTAGATGGTATCTAAAGTAAGTGTTATTAGGGGGTAAAATATTTAGGTGCATTTTTCTCAATTCTTGATGTTTGTAGCTTAAGATGCTTTGGCGCCAAACACCTCAACTGTAAAATATAATAGAAAATCAAAGGGCGATGTTTTTAGGTAGGTATGTTTATTGCAATTTGAAGCGAGTGCCGAAAAACAAACAAAAATAATCAAAAAAGCACGTGTTTGTGTGTTGGTGTGTCTACGTGGCTGAAGTTGTGTTCATCTTCATCTTCATCTTTGCTCAAATTACAGCGGTCCAGTTAAATATTGCAACAAATAAAACTATAATACTGTATGCTTGCAAAATAGAATTAACCTGCAAAACATATATAAAAAAAGCATGAAAACGAATTTGCCGACCTTCTAGTGGGGAGAGAAGGGGGCGAAAACGGCAAATTAATTTACAGTATAAAATTTTCAATTTTCAAAAAACTTCTAGTGTTAGTTTTCACGTATTACCAAAAATGGTTAGTTACAATACCATAAGACATAAGACTAAAATAAAATTATCAACTCTTCAGCAGGGACAGAAGGGGTCGAAGACGGCAATTCAACATTCACAATAAAATTTTCGATTATTGAAAGTTTTCAGTGTTTGGTTTCAGTTGGGACCAAGAACGGTTAGTTGCAATACCAAGACTTTAGGAAAAAATTACCAACCCTCTGGCAGGGGTAGAAGGGGTCATAAACGGCAATTCAAATTTCATAATCAAATTTTCGATTTTTGAAAGTTTTCAGTGTTTGGTTTCAGTTGTGACCAAAAAGGGTTAGTTGCAATACTAAGACCTTAGGAAAAAATTACCAACCCTCCGGCGGGGTAGAAGGGTCGTAAACGGCAATTCAAATTTCATAATCAAATTTTCGATTTTTGAAAGTTTTCAGTGTTTGGTTTCAATTGTGACCAAGAACGGTTAGTTGCAATACCAAGACCTTAGGAAAAAATTACCAACCCTCCGGCGGGGGTAGAAGGGGTCGTAAACGGCAATTCAAATTTCATAATCAAATTTTGGTTTTTGAAAGTTTTCAGTGTTTGGTTTCAGTTGTGACCAAGAACGGTTAGTTACAATACCAAGACTTTAGGAAAAATTACCAACCCTCTGGCAGGGGTAGAAGGGTCGTAAACGGCAATTCAAATTTCTTAATCAAATTTTCGATTTTTGAAAGTTTTCAGTGTTTGGTTTCAATTGTGACCAAGAACGGTTAGTTGCAATACCAAGACTTTAGGAAAAAATTACCAACCCTCTGGCAGGGGTAGAACAGGTCGTAAACGGCAATTCAAATTTCATAATCAAATTTTCGATTTTTGAAAGTTTTCAGTGTTTGGTTTCAGTTGTGACCAATAACGGTTAGTTGCAATACCAAAACTTTAGGAAAAAATTACCAACCCTCCGGCGGGGGTAGAAGGGGTCGTAAACGGCAATTCAAATTTCATAATCAAATTTTCGATTTTTGAAAGTTTTCAGTGTTTGGTTTCAATTGTGACCAAGAACGGTTAGCTGCAATACCAAAACCTTAGGAAAAAATTACCAACCCTCCGGCGGGGGTACAAGGGGTCGTAAACGGCAATTCAAATTTCATAATCAAATTTTCGATTTTGAAAGTTTTCAGTGTTTGGTTTCAGTTGTGACCAAGAACGGTTAGTTGCAATACCAAGACTTTAGGAAAAATTACCAACCCTCTTGCAGGGGTAGAAGGAGTCGTAAACGGCAATTCAAATTTCATAATCAAATTTTCGATTTTTGAAAGTTTTCAGTGTTTGGTTTCAGTTGTGACCAAAACGGTTAGTTGCAATACCAAGAACCTTAGGAAAAATTACCAACCCTCCGGCAGGGTGTAGAAGGGTCGTAAACGGCAATTCAAATTTCATAATCAAATTTTCGATTTTTGAAAGTTTTCAGTGTTTGGTTTCAATTGTGACCAAGAACGGTTAGTTGCAATACCAAGACCTTAGGAAAAAATTACCAACCCTCCGGCGGGTGTAGAAGGGGTCGTAAACGGCAATTCAAATTTCATAATCAAATTTTCGATTTTTGAAAGTTTTCAGTGTTTGGTTTCAGTTGTGACCAAGAACGGTTAGTTGCAATACCAAGATTTTAGGAAAAAATTACCAACCCTCTGGCAGGGGTAGAAGGGGTCGTAAACGGCAATTCAAATTTCATAATCAAATTTTCGAATTTTGAAAGTTTTCAGTGTTTGGTTTCAGTTGTGACCAAGAACGGTTAGTTGCAATACCAAAACTTTAGGAAAAAATTACCAACCCTCCGGCGGGGATAGAAGGGGTCGTAAACGGCAAATCAAATTTCATAATCAAATTTTCGATTTTTGAAAGTTTTCAGTGTTTGGTTACAATTGTGACCAAGAACGGTTAGTTGCAATACCAAGACCTTAGGAAAAAATTACCAACCCTCCGGCGGGGGTAGAAGGGTTCGTAAACGGCAATTCAAATTTCATAATCAAATTTTCGATTTTTGAAAGTTTTCAGTGTTTGGTTTCAATTGTGACCAAGAACGGTTAGTTGCAATACCAAGACCTTAGGAATAAATTACCAACCCTCCGGCGGGGGTAGAAAGGGTCGTAAACGGCAATTCAAATTTCATAATCAAATTTTCGATTTTTGAAAGTTTTCAGTGTTTGGTTTCAGTTGTGACCAAGAACGGTTAGTTGCAATACCAAGACCTTAGGAAAAAATTACCAACCCTCCGGCGGGGGTAGAAGGGGTCGTAAACGGCAATTCAAATTTCATAATCAAATTTTCGATTTTTGAAAGTTTTCAGTGTTTGGTTTCAGTTGTGACCAAGAACGGTTAGTTGCAATACCAAAACTTTAGGAAAAAATTACCAACCCTCCGGCGGGGTAGAAGGGTCGTAAACGGCAATTCAAATTTCATAATCAAATTTTCGATTTTAAAGTTTTCAGTGTTTGGTTTCAATTGTGACCAAGAACGGTTAGTTGCAATACCAAACTTAGGAAAAATTACCAACCTCCGGCGGGTAGAAGGGTCGTAAACGGCAATTCAAATTTCATAATCAAATTTTCGATTTTGAAAGTTTTCAGTGTTTGGTTCAATTGTGACCAAGAACGGTTAGTTGCAATACCAAGACCTTAGAAAAATTACCAACCCTCCGGCGGGGTAGAAGGGTCGTAAACGGCAATTCAAATTTCATAATCAAATTTTCGATTTTGAAAGTTTTCAGTGTTTGGTTTCAATTGTGACCAAGAACGGTTAGTTGCAATACCAAGATTAGGAAAAATTACCAACCCTCCGGGGAACCCCCCCCCCCCCCCCCCCCCCCCCCCCCCCCCCCCCCCCCCCCCCCCCCCCCCCCCCCCCCCCCCCCCCCCCCCCCCCCCCCCCCCCCCCCCCCCCCCCCCTTTTTTTTTTTTTTTTTTTTTTTTTTTTTTTTTTTTTTTTTTTTTTTTTTTTTTTTTTTTTTTTTTTTTTTTTTTTTTTTTTTTTTTTTTTTTTTTTTTTTTTTTTTTTTTTTTTTTTTTTTTTTTTTTTTTTTTTTTTTTTTTTTTTTTTTTTTTTTTTTTTTTTTTTTTTTTTTTTTTTTTTTTTTGAAAGTTTTCAGTGTTTGGTTTCATTGTGACCAAAACGGTTAGTTGCAATACCAAACTTAGGAAAAATTACCAACCCTCGGCGGGGTAGAAGGGTCGAAACGGCAATTCAAATTTCATAATCAAATTTTCGATTTTGAAAGTTTTCAGTGTTTGGTTTCATTGTGACCAAGAACGGTTAGTGCAATACCAATTAGGAAAAATTACCAACCCTCCGGCGGGGTAAAGGGTCGTAAACGGCAATTCAAATTTCATAATCAAATTTTCGATTTTGAAAGTTTTCAGTGTTTGGTTTCATTGTGACCAAGAACGGTTAGTTGCAATACCAAACTTAGGAAAAATTACCAACCCTCGCGGGTAGAAGGGTCGTAAACGGCAATTCAAATTTCATAATCAAATTTTCGATTTTGAAAGTTTTCAGTGTTTGGTTTCATGTGACCAAAAGGTTAGTTGCAATACAAACCTTAGGAAAAATTACCAACCCTCCGGCGGGGTAGAAGGGTCGTAAACGGCAATTCAAATTTCATAATCAAATTTTCGATTTTTGAAAGTTTTCAGTGTTTGGTTTCATTGTGACCAAGAACGGTTAGTTGCAATACCAAGACTTAGGAAAAATTACCAACCCTCGGCGGGGTAGAAGGGTCGTAAACGGCAATTCAAATTTCATAATCAAATTTTCGATTTTGAAAGTTTTCAGTGTTTGGTTTCATTGTGACCAAGAACGGTTAGTTGCAATACCAAGATTTTAGGAAAAATTACCAACCCTCGGCGGGTAGAAGGGTCGTAAACGGCAATTCAAATTTCATAATCAAATTTTCGATTTTGAAAGTTTTCAGTGTTTGGTTTCAGTTGTGACCAAGAACGGTTAGTTGCAATACCAAACTTTAGGAAAATTACCAACCCTCCGGCGGGTAGAAGGGTCGTAAACGGCAATCAAATTTCATAATCAAATTTTCGATTTTGAAAGTTTTCAGTGTTTGGTTTCAATTGTGACCAAGAACGGTTAGTTGCAATACCAAGACCTTAGGAAAAATTACCAACCCTCCGGCGGGGTAGAAGGGTCGTAAACGGCAATTCAAATTTCATAATCAAATTTTCGATTTTGAAAGTTTTCAGTGTTTGGTTTCAATTGTGACCAAGAACGGTTAGTTGCAATACCAAGACCTTAGGAAAAATTACCAACCCTCCGGCGGGGTAGAAGGGGTCGTAAACGGCAATTCAAATTTCATAATCAAATTTTCGATTTTTGAAAGTTTTCAGTGTTTGGTTTCAATTGTGACCAAGAACGGTTAGTTGCAATACCAAGACCTTAGGAAAAATTACCAACCCTCCGGCGGGGTAGAAGGGTCGTAAACGGCAATTCAAATTTCATAATCAAATTTTCGATTTTGAAAGTTTTCAGTGTTTGGTTTCAATTGTGACCAAGAACGGTTAGTTGCAATACCAAGACTTTAGGAAAAATTACCAACCCTCCGGCGGGGTAGAAGGGGTCGTAAACGGCAATTCAAATTTCATAATCAAATTTTCGATTTTGAAAGTTTTCAGTGTTTGGTTTCAGTTGTGACCAAGAACGGTTAGTTGCAATACCAAAACTTTAGGAAAAAATTACCAACCCTCCGGCGGGGTAGAAGGGTCGTAAACGGCAATTCAAATTTCATAATCAAATTTTCGATTTTGAAAGTTTTCAGTGTTTGGTTTCAATTGTGACCAAGAACGGTTAGTTGCAATACCAAGACCTTAGGAAAAATTACCAACCCTCCGGCGGGGTAGAAGGGGTCGTAAACGGCAATTCAAATTTCATAATCAAATTTTCGATTTTGAAAGTTTTCAGTGTTTGGTTTCAATTGTGACCAAGAACGGTTAGTTGCAATACCAAGACCTTAGAAAAATTACCAACCCTCCGGCGGGGTAGAAGGGTCGTAAACGGCAATTCAAATTTCATAATCAAATTTTCGATTTTGAAAGTTTTCAGTGTTTGGTTTCAATTGTGACCAAGAACGGTTAGTTGCAATACCAAGATTTTAGGAAAAATTACCAACCCTCCGCGGGGTAGAAGGGGTCGTAAACGGCAATTCAAATTTCATAATCAAATTTTCGATTTTGAAAGTTTTCAGTGTTTGGTTCAGTTGTGACCAATAACGGTTAGTTGCAATATCAAAACTTTAGGAAAAATTACCAACCCTCCAGCGGGGTAGAAGGGTCGTAAACGGCAATTCAAATTTCATAATCAAATTTTCGATTTTGAAAGTTTTCAGTGTTTGGTTTCAATTGTGACCAAGAACGGTTAGTTGCAATCAAGACCTTAGGAAAAATTACCAACCCTCCGGCGGGGTAGAAGGGTCGTAAACGGCAATTCAAATTTCATAATCAAATTTTCGATTTTGAAAGTTTTAGTGTTTGGTTTCAATTGTGACCAAGAACGGTTAGTTGCAATACCAAGACCTTAGGAAAAATTACCAACCCTCCGGCGGGGTAGAAGGGTCGTAAACGGCAATTCAAATTTCATAATCAAATTTTCGATTTTGAAAGTTTTCAGTGTTTGGTTTCAGTTGTGACCAAGAACGGTTAGTTGCAATACCAAGACTTTAGGAAAAATTACCAACCCTCCTGGCAGGGGTAGAAGGGTCGTAAACGGCAATTCAAATTTCATAATCAAATTTTCGATTTTGAAAGTTTTCAGTGTTTGGTTTCAGTTGTGACCAAGAACGGTTAGTTGCAATACCAAGATTTTAGGAAAAAATTACCAACCCTCTGGCAGGGGTAGAAGGGGTCGTAAACGGCAATTCAAATTTCATAATCAAATTTTCGATTTTTGAAAGTTTGCAGTGTTTGGTTTCAGTTGTGGCCAAGAACGGTTAGTTGCAATACCAAAACTTTAGAAAAAAATTACCAACCCTCCGGCGGGTGTAGAAGGGGTCGTAAACGGCAATTCAAATTTCATAATCAAATTTTCGATTTTTGAAAGTTTTCAGTGTTTTGTTTCAATTGTGTCCAAGAACGGTTAGTTGCAATACCAAGACCTTAGGAAAAAATTACCAACCCTCCGGCGGGGTAGAAGGGTCGTAAACAGCAATTCAAATTTCATAATCAAATTTTCGATTTTTGAAAGTTTTCAGTGTTTGGTTTCAATTGTGACCAAGAACGGTTAGTTGCAATACCAAGACCTTAGGAAAAAATTACCAACCCTCCGGCGGGGTAGAAGGGGTCGTAAACGGCAATTCAAATTTCATAATCAAATTTTCGATTTTGAAAGTTTTCAGTGTTTGGTTTCAATTGTGACCAAGAACGGTTAGTTGCAATACCAAGACCTTAGGAAAAATTACCAACCCTCCGGCGGGGTAGAAGGGTCGTAAACGGCAATTCAAATTTCATAATCAAATTTTCGATTTTTGAAAGTTTTCAGTGTTTGGTTTCAGTTGTGACCAAGAACGGTTAGTTGCAATACCAAGACTTTAGGAAAAAATTACCAACCCTCTGGCAGGGGTAGAAGGGGTCGTAAACGGCAATTCAAATTTCATAATCAAATTTTCGATTTTTGAAAGTTTTCAGTGTTTGGTTTCAGTTGTGACCAAGAACGGTTAGTTGCAATACCAAGATTTTAGGAAAAATTACCAACCCTCTGGCAGGGGTAGAAGGGTCGTAAACGGCAATTCAAATTTCATAATCAAATTTTCGATTTTGAAAGTTTTCAGTGTTTGGTTTCAGTTGTGACCAAGAACGGTTAGTTGCAATACCAAAACTTTAGGAAAAATTACCAACCCTCCGGCGGGGTAGAAGGGGTCGTAAACGGCAAATTCAAATTTCATAATCAAATTTTCGATTTTTGAAAGTTTTCAGTGTTTGGTTTCAATTGTGACCAAGAACGGTTAGTTGCAATACCAAGACCTTAGGAAAAATTACCAACCCTCCGGCGGGGTAGAAGGGTCGTAAACGGCAATTCAAATTTCATAATCAAATTTTCGATTTTGAAAGTTTTCAGTGTTTGGTTTCAATTGTGACCAAGAACGGTTAGTTGCAATACCAAGACTTTAGGAAAAATTACCAACCCTCTGGCAGGGGTAGAAGGGGTCGTAAACGGCAATTCAAATTTCATAATCAAATTTTCGATTTTGAAAGTTTTCAGTGTTTGGTTTCAATTGTGACCAAGAACGGTTAGTTGCAATACCAAGACCTTAGGAAAAATTACCAACCCTCCGGCGGGGTAGAAGGGTCGTAAACGGCAATTCAAATTTCATAATCAAATTTTCGATTTTGAAAGTTTTCAGTGTTTGGTTTCAGTTGTGACCAAGAACGGTTAGTTGCAATACCAAAACTTTAGGAAAAATTACCAACCCTCCGGCGGGGTAGAAGGGGTCGTAAACGGCAATTCAAATTTCATAATCAAATTTTCGATTTTGAAAGTTTTCAGTGTTTGGTTTCAATTGTGACCAAGAACGGTTAGTTGCAATACCAAGACCTTAGGAAAAATTACCAACCCTCCGGCGGGGTAGAAGGGGTCGTAAACGGCAATTCAAATTTCATAATCAAATTTTCGATTTTGAAAGTTTTCAGTGTTTGGTTTCAATTGTGACCAAGAACGGTTAGTTGCAATACCAAGACCTTAGGAAAAATTACCAACCCTCCGGCGGGGTAGAAGGGTCGTAAACGGCAATTCAAATTTCATAATCAAATTTTCGATTTTGAAAGTTTTCAGTGTTTGGTTTCAATTGTGACCAAGAACGGTTAGTTGCAATACCAAGACCTTAGGAAAAATTACCAACCCTCCGGCGGGGTAGAAGGGTCGTAAACGGCAATTCAAATTTCATAATCAAATTTTCGATTTTGAAAGTTTTCAGTGTTTGGTTTCAATTGTGACCAAGAACGGTTAGTTGCAATACCAAGACCTTAGGAAAAATTACCAACCCTCCGGCGGGGGTAGAAGGGTCGTAAACGGCAATTCAAATTTCATAATCAAATTTTCGATTTTTGAAAGTTTTCAGTGTTTGGTTTCAATTGTGACCAAGAACGGTTAGTTGCAATACCAAGACTTTAGGAAAAATTACCAACCCTCCGGCGGGGTAGAAGGGTCGTAAACGGCAATTCAAATTTCATAATCAAATTTTCGATTTTTGAAAGTTTTCAGTGTTTGGTTTCAATTGTGACCAAGAACGGTTAGTTGCAATACCAAGACTTTAGGAAAAATTACCAACCCTCCGGCAGGGGTAGAAGGGTCGTAAACGGCAATTCAAATTTCATAATCAAATTTTCGATTTTGAAAGTTTTCAGTGTTTGGTTTCAATTGTGACCAAGAACGGTTAGTTGCAATACCAAGACTTTAGGAAAAATTACCAACCCTCCGGCAGGGGTAGAAGGGTCGTAAACGGCAATTCAAATTTCATAATCAAATTTTCGATTTTGAAAGTTTTCAGTGTTTGGTTTCAGTTGTGGCCAAGAACGGTTAGTTGCAATACCAAAACCTTTAGGAAAAATTACCAACCCTCCGGCGGGGTAGAAGGGTCGTAAACGGCAATTCAAATTTCATAATCAAATTTTCGATTTTGAAAGTTTTCAGTGTTTGGTTTCATTGTGACCAAGAACGGTTAGTTGCAATACAAGACCTTAGGAAAAATTACCAACCTCCGGCGGGGTAGAAGGGTCGTAAACGGCAATTCAAATTTCATAATCAAATTTTCGATTTTGAAAGTTTTCAGTGTTTGTTTCAATTGTGACCAAGAACGGTTAGTTGCAATACCAAGACCTTAGGAAAAATTACCAACCCTCCGGCGGGGGTAGAAGGGTCGTAAACGGCAATTCAAATTTCATAATCAAATTTTCATTTTGAAAGTTTTCAGTGTTTGGTTTCATTGTGACCAAAACGGTTAGTTGCAATACCAAGACTTTAGGAAAAATTACCAACCTCGCAGGGTAGAAGGGTCGTAAACGGCAATTCAAATTTCATAATCAAATTTTCGATTTTGAAAGTTTTCAGTGTTTGGTTTCATTGTGACCAAGAAGGTTAGTTGCAATACAAGACCTTAGGAAAAATTTACCAACCCTCCGGCGGGGTAGAAGGGTCGTAAACGGCAATTCAAATTTCATAATCAAATTTTCGATTTTTGAAAGTTTTCAGTGTTTGGTTTCAATTGTGACCAAGAACGGTTGGTTGCAATACCAAGACCTTAGGAAAAATTACCAACCCTCCGGCGGGTAGAAGGGGTCGTAAACGGCAATTCAAATTTCATAATCAAATTTTCGATTTTTGAAAGTTTTCAGTGTTTGGTTTCAATTGTGACCAAGAACGGTTAGTTGCAATACCAAGACTTAGGAAAAATTACCAACCCTCCGGCAGGGTAGAAGGGTCGTAAACGGCAATTCAAATTTCATAATCAAATTTTCGATTTTGAAAGTTTTAGTGTTTGGTTTCAATTGTGACCAAGAACGGTTAGTTGCAACAAACCGGAAAAATTCCAACCCTCCCGGGGTGAAGGGTCGTGGTTCAAATTTTAACAAACGTTTTGAAATTTTAGGTTTTGGATTTACCAAAACGGGTTGAAAAAGCTTAGGAAAAATTCCAACCCTTTCCCGGGTGAAGGGTTAAAGGTTTTTCAAACAAACGTTTTTGAAATTTTAGGTTTTGGAAAATTTCCAAAACGGGGAAAAAGCCTTTAGGAAAAATTCCAACCCTCCCGGGGTGAAGGGTCGTGGTTCAAATTTTAACAAACGTTTTGAAATTTTAGTTTTGGGGAAAAACCGAAGGTTAGTTGCAATCCAAATTAAAAAATTCCAATGGGGGTAAAGGGGGAAAGGAAAAATTTAAATTCAAATTTTCAAATTTTG
>JARFIW010000444.1:0-38565 GCA_036346225.1 Platerodrilus igneus | reverse complement strand
TTAAAGAACATCCTAAAAACATTAACAACTCAACTGTCCATTTGCAGTTTGTCTGCCATTCATTTGCGAATTTGCACACCGGAGGGCAGAAAATTTGTATCTCAAGGAAGCAATTTAATAGCGTTGGATAAATGTCATAAAAATTGATTTACTACATATGCTACATTTGCAAAATTTACGACGTAGTAAATTTAATATGTCGTTAAATTGGGTGTAGTAAATGTAGCTAATTTACCTTTTTGGTTTAAAACAATTAATAACACCTCCTTTAGTCTTTTACCGTTTTACCTTTTGGCACTGCACGTGAGCTAGGAAAATAAAATACTTCCTATAGATTGCTCCATTCAGAATTGAAAAAGACAGTTAACATACTTTTTTGTGGTTATTTGAGTTTCCTAATATGGGCTTCGATTGTTGCTTGCTTATTCCTTATATATGGCGAAAATTAATAAAAAAAAAGAAATTAGTATGAATTTAAGTCGAGGGCGAAAGTCTTACAACTTTTATGAACCGCTGATGTATATTAATAGAGGCCTTCAAAATGGAAGGATAGCAGCTGAACGTACAATTTGCAATGCCTTATTAAAAAACACTACTCGTCATCGCACACATAGGTGAGTGATCTTATATAGTTTTAAAGTATAATCGGTTTCACCTTTGTACATTATCAAAAAGACGTTTACCCTATTTACTAATTTGAAAAATCAGTTTAAGAAAACTATGTGTTATTGATTCATTCCCCATCAGACTTTGAAAGCAGCAGGCGTGCACATTGTAATAAGACAGGTACTGAAAATGATAGTGTGTTATAGTCCCGCCGACGCGGCACATGCGACACAAAAGACAGTTGGTAACGATATTACATAGTGTGGAAATTAGCGCGCCAATTGTCAATGACGTCACACAATATGCAAATTATGGCAACACATATTTCCAATATATATATATATATATATATATATATATATATATAAATTTTACCAAGTCCCCTAAGGGGTACTCACGTGAATAGGTAAAGCTTCCTCCAGAATTACTTCCTGATGGCGGCTCGTGGCTTCCTTTAGGATTATTTCATGATGGCGGCTGCGGGGCTCCGTGAATTCGTTAATGTATCTCGGGTCGTGGGCTGCTGTTAGGCCAGGTTGCGTCCAAATTTACTTATCTTCTTTCTATGTAAGGAACGATAAGGAACGGGTTTGCGGAACGATAATCAAAGAAGGTACAAGGAAATCTACATAATAAAAAAGATACGATACGATACCAGACCAACCACTCTTCTTGGAGTTTCAGAGGCAAGTCCCTAAGCGTCTTCCGGAAATTCCCCACCTTTTTTCCTTCGTCCACACGCGTCGACGCGAAGTCTCGCGCAACGCACTTCTGAAGTTACGGAAATACGCGCAACAAGTCTTTCAAATTTATGGCGCGAAATTCCCGCATATTAAAACTATATGAATGTCTAGTGCCAAAATTTTTGGCACGTAACAATCGCGACAAAGCCATAAAAGAAAAAACTAAAAAAAAGAAAAAGACTGTTAGCACAGTAACATCTTAAAATCTAAATCCTAACTACCCTACATAAACCCTAACTTAAATCCTACAAAATGTTTATTTGAGGCGCCACCTGGTTTTTTTCGACCGATAACACGTCTTCCGAATTACCAGGAAACGGAAAAGTGCACACACGAGTCTTTTATGTGGCGCAGTTATAATCGACAGCACAAATTTGTCGGGGAGCATGAAACACTACTTAACGTAAAACAAATGCGACAAGTCGCCTAACCTATATACTAAACTAAAACTAACATTACAGTTTCCTAAATGCAAACGCACATGAGCGTTGCATCTAAACTGCATCCTTGTTGGCAAAAAAAGTGCCCAAATTTAAAAATGTTCATAAGAGTGAGTTATTCTACACTCTAGCAAATTTTTAGTTACTGGTACTCTGGTTTAATAAACAATACACATTACAACTTGTATATGACATGGTTGTGAATCAACAAATTTACCAAAGTACCACCTTACTAAATCCTTACATTGCTAACCTAACAAATTACATTTCTACCATCAGGTTAGCTTTTTCACTTAATATTCAAGAAAAATAATTCCCACGTCTGGTCATAAATACCAAACGTTAGGAAGATAAAAAGATAAACAAGATCTCAAGTTGTTATCGAAGATAATAGATAAGATAACGATATTGAACTTAAGTTATTATCAAAGATAATAGGTAAACAATATTAAGCTTTAGTTATTATTAGAGGTAATAGATAAGATAACGCAATATTAAACTAAAGTTATTACTAACGGTAATCGGTAAGATACCGATATTAAACTAAAGTTATTATCCAAGATAATAAATAAGATAAAGATATTAACCTAAGTTATTATCAAAGATAAGATAACGATAGAGTGGCTCCGTGGAGCCGTTAAATGGGAATTTCTCGTACCCCCCTAAAAAGAGCAACCTGTGAAGCAAGCCCGTTTGCAATAAACGGCACGAGGGACCGGCAAAGACATTTGGGTGCATCCCTGCACCCGGCGTTAATTGATATCGGTGATATAATCACCCGATATCCACACGATATTTCTTCATACACTCATACATACCTTCACTATTAGCGCCCATATGCGCTGACAGCGGCACCGCATGACCGCACGAAAGATTCCCAAAGTTGTGGTCCGGGTGTCTGTGAAAACCCTCCGCGTAACCACACGGTGACTGACGAAAATGAAAAGGCAGAGAAATAGGAACGGTAGAAAGAGGGAGGTAGGTATTTGGAATGCATGAGAGGCACTTCCAGGTAGAAAAAATAAAGGAAGGGCTCGCATTGAGCTAAAGAGACAGAAAAGGTGGATAGCAAAGCACTACTCAACCAGCCAATGTAGTCAGTAGCCCGGAGTGAGGGAAAAATCACTCTTATGTGGTAGACGGGTGTTCCGGGACGAGAACAGGTCTACCGAAGGAAAGATAAGGCAGAAACGGAAACAGTAGGATACGAAAAAGTAGAGTTTTTGGACAAGCGTCCGAGAGAAGGTAGAGAGTTGTCCCTATTAAAACACAGATCGGTCTGAAGGACCACCTGCGATATTAATCCGACGAGTTAAGGTATATCATAAGTTAAAAATTCACTAGACTCTTAAGAGAACTAGTACGATCATTTTCCTAACGAGTGCATCCACAACGATAAGAAAATCAGACAAAAGTTGACACAACTTAAAAGTATCACTACAGATACAATCACACGAAAACAAACTGTTTCAAGGTAATTTTTTAAAACGATAACGCCCTAAACACACAAAGATGCCTAATTATAAGCAGCTAAATACAGACACACTGTCCCAATATGCTAAAACAACCGAGAATTTAATAAGATATCCATAGGAAGCAATAGCACCTCACCACGAAGTTCAATAAAAAACAATGAAAAAAAATGTTTATAAGTTATGGTGATTTAGTAGGAAAAGAAACAAATAATAGTCTCGGATAATGTGGGCGACTGTAATAATTCAGAGGAAAAACACATGGAATAGAAAATCCTAGTTTTTTGCAACTGCGAATATGAACTATTCCTTACAATGGCATAGGCCGCATCTCCTATGTGAGCCCAAAGAAAAAAGCATCCACTCTAACATCAGCTAAAACCAATCATAAAAATTCAATGAGTCATTGCAACCAAAGTTACGACAATTACCACACAATTAAACGATGTAAGAAAAATACTAAAAACCAAATAATATGTTATAGGAAAAGTTCGAGGATTAATTAAATGAAACGACAGAGTTATATTGGGGGTCTAGAGAATAAAGCGATATATAAGTAACGGTATGTTCAAGGAAAAGTCAACCAAAAAGAAGAAGATAGCTAATTTAAGGTAAGTAAGTTAAACGTGTAAAAGGTATGTATTGTATAAGAGAGGGAATAAGTTATTAAAGTTAACTAATTGATAGTGGGGACTAAAAACATTAGATACATTGTTAAGGAAATAAAACGTGAAAAACTTTTAGATCTACGTAGGGTTAAACGATTTTAAAGATAATTTTATGCCATCTAATGAGGTTTAAATCGATATATGAAGAGATAACAGTAATCCAAACTCGATTCACTGATAAAATTGTTGAAAGACAGAAAGATATCTTGTAAAACATATATTTACCAGGATGGGAAGCTTTCGTTTGAGTTCCACCCAAACTAATGAAGAAAAATTTCAACATCATTCTTAAAAAAATGATTCACAAATTGCTAAAACGACAACTTACCAACCAAATTCTCGTCTAGAGCTACGTAAAGCTGAGCGACCAGCCCTTTGATGGGGTCTCGTCTAGACTTATATACAGCTGGGCGACTAAATTCGACAGTAAATTTCGCTTAATAGATCTTAAAATGCTGCGTTGAAATATTGATATATCTAAAAAATATGCAATCAAGACAAAATCATACTCACTACACTTAAGAAATATTCTACGATAAATGTATAAAGAGAACAGTATTCCATATTATTCAAATATTCTTTCGATATCGCGGAAATTATCAACAACCATCGTAAATGAGCTTAAATATAAAGCGTTAACGACAATTTCAACATTGCAGTGTTTAAAGTAGCAGATATAAAGAGATTCAGTTTATTACAGTGTTTTGAAAGATAAAAGGTATAGTTAGATGATTGCGTTAACTGTATTTGAAAGAAAAATTTCTTTAAAAAGGCATTTGTAGGTTACAACTATTCAAATTACTAAGGAAACAGTTTTAAAATAGTAAGAGGACAAGATAGTGTTTAATGAAAGAAATACATCAAGGTTAGGTTAATATAACGCTTTAAAAGACATACTCAAAAACTCAATTGATTAGAAAATCTATATTTGGAGAAGGAGTTTTTGTTTATGTAAGTAATTGTAATTTACAATTGATTATTTAGGTTATAAAAAGACACTCTAAATTATAGAAAGATACATTATATATGTTATTTAAACGTTATCAGGGCAAGATGGTATTTAAGAAAACAAATACAATAAGATTCCGTTACTCTAACGCTTTAGGACATATACTAAAAACTCAAATGATTACGGTAACAGTTTTAAAACGCAAAGTTTTCTTTAAAAAAGATTTGTAAGTCATAACTAAATATCTAAATTACTAGAAAACACTTTTAAAACGGTATTAAAGCAAGATAGTGTTTATACACGATTTAAAAAACACTTTTAGAAGTCCAAAAAACAAGCAATAGTTATATTTAATATAATATGAGATAGATAATTTTCATAAGGAACAATGAATAAGGCATAAATTAATTAATATATTTGTATTTGTTTATATTTAAATGTACTTACATGTGAAATTCGAAAGTAAGGTTATATTGTATTATTACCACTCCTAAAAATACACTTTTAATTCCAATTCAAAACAAACTATGCACATATTTAAGACAATTCAAGATAAAAAGCACACTACATTTAAAGTTACAAGAAAATTAATTGAACCAGCAAAACATTACAAAACATAAGCCATGAATTTCAATAGTCAATATGGCGGTTATGTTAAATCAACATAACGACTGTCATATGTCACTTTAGGTAATATAGTAACTTCAGAGGTACCACTCTAAATTTTGATAAGTTAATAGATAATAAAAATAATGAAAATTATATTTTTTTTAAATGAAAAAGCTATATATATATATATATATATATATATCGTTAATTAATACATTATAAAGTATAAAAACAAAAGAAAAGACCTTTATCTCACAACCACACACGTTGAAGGCGCCATTATTATAACCCCGTCGACGCGGCACATGCGACACAAAAGACAGTTGGTAACTCTACATAGTGTGGAAATTAGCGCGCCAATTGTCAATAACGTCACACAATATGCAAATTATGGCAACACATATTTCCAAAATATATATATATATATATATATATATATATAAATTTTACAAAGTCCCCTAAGAGGTACTCACGTGAATAGGTAAAGCTTCTTCCAGAATTACTTCCTGATGGCGGCTCGTGGCTTTCTTTAGGATTATTTCATGATGGCGGCTGCGGGGCTCCGTGAATTCGTTAATGTATCTCGCGTCGTGGGCTGCTGTTAGGCCAGGTTACGTCCAAATTTACTTATCTTCTTTCTATGTAGGGAACGATAAGGAACGGGTTTGCGTAACGATAATCAAAGAAGGTACAAAGAAATCTACATAATAAAAAAGATACGATACGATACCAGACCAACCACTCTTCTTGGCGTTTCAGAGGCAAGTCCCTAAGCGTCTTCCAAAAATTCCCCACCTTTTTTCCTTCGTCCACACGCGTCGACGCGAAGTCTCGCGCAACGCACTTCTAAAGTGACGGAAATACGCGCAACAAGTCTTTCAAATTTATGGCGCGAAATTCCCGCATATTAAAACTATATGAATGTCTAGTGCCAACATTTTTGGCACGTAATAAGTGCATATCCAACAGACAATTATGGTATAACCGCAGTTAATGCTATGAAAATGCAACAGAAGAGAACTTATCGTTTGAATTCGAAATTGATGAGGGTGATTTAGTTCCAGAAGATATTCTTTTAAATAATGAATACTATGAAGATGGAAAATCTAGTTGTGCCGCCAATTATGGTACGTATGTAAATAATGAAATTTTATATTTCAAACAGAAAATTGAGGCAATTATGTTTGTAGGGAGTAACGGAGAATGTATTGCCTAGTAATTCAAATTTCCATGAATCTATTGCAAACTTAATAAGTGAAATCAAAAGAAGTTTTGAAATTTTGTAGTGTAATGTAAGTGCCGCTGCACTTACGGTCACGTCTCTAATGCTCCACCCGACGATACTACATTGGGTTTAAACACGAAAAATGTATGTGTTTAGAATTAATTGGACTCCAAAATTAATTAAATGTACATAAAATTTAAAGAGTAAAACCAATGATGGGTTTAAATAACAGTGCCCATATCATTGACTTTGGATTGTGTTGATTCAACAAGCCACTAGCTAAAAGTTAAAGCAGAGGAATCCGTTATACCGGATGGCAGCCGCAAACTCTGCCTACCGGTGCGACCTGAAGGATCGACTTAAAACTATCCAAATCTAGCTAAACTAGTATTTACTACTGGATCGCATTTCTAAGCATACACTAAATTTATTAATAGCGAATCCAACTATTTGTTCTTGCTGTATAAATTTATAATATCGTCTAGTCCAAATATTTGATCCTAAGTTCAGCCTAAATTCGACGCTAACGTTTCCTAATGTTCCCTAACTGACTTATTCTAATTTTAATCTTCCCTCCTATATATACTACGACCAAGAATAAGCAAAACTCCAAACAAAACAAATCAAGCGACAAAACAATAAAATAATAGATATACAATTTAGGTATAACAGTGCATAGAAAAGCAGAGAGCGCCCCATAAACTACCAGGTGCGTTTGCATAAGAATTATATCGGCTAACGCCATCACGCTAAAACGAGCTCGTTCAAAGTTAATTGCAAAATTTACTTATTAATATAAATCAATGCTTATGCGAGTACAGCCGCCACAATATTTATAAATACTTCGAATATAAATTTCTTCAAGATCCGAAGATCTGGTCGTCTACCTACATCCAATAGTCTCTTAATACTAAGGGGAGATGGGTAGAGACTGTTAAAATTCAAGTGGGTATGCACTAAATGTCCTGGGAGATCACAATCACTATCTGTTTAAGTCCTGGGGGATATGCAGTTTCGCTGTAATTTAATTTCTTAGTTTAATTGGTTTATTTGGTTGGTTTAAGTTAATTAGCGTATCTGATTAAGCTATGCTCGGTGCTTGTTCCACGCGTTTTAGGTAAGACCGTGATTGATTTGGTGTGGAATTCATCGAACGTATTTAGATATTTAACTTTTAGTTTTTTTGGTGTTCGTTTTCTTCATTTTTGATTTTTTGTAAATTAAGTTATATAATGCCACAAAATAGATTTATGTCAAGTGTAAACTACCTATTACTCAAATTCCCGGCAACCCCCTTCGGTTTACACGCGGTTCTCGACATCCAGTCTTGCGACCCTTCCCGCAAACTCCTTCAAAGTTACCAAAAAAAACTTCTGGTTAGCCACTGTCTGGACTTCTTGCAAGTTCTTCGGCCATTTTAGCCAGTCGACAGTTAGTTTTCCGTCCGGCAACCCTTTGTTAGCCATCTCGATCGGGTAGTCAAACAGCGCGTGCTCAGCGTCCTCTGCACCCTCGTTGCATTCGCAGCGGTTGTTCTCGCTCAATTCGAATCTTCACAAGTAGGCTTTTAGAATCCCATGCCTATTATTAGCTGCACCATTTTATGGTTTATCTTATCTCTAGCTTCTATGTTCGGTATATATTTGGGTGTTAAGCTACCCATGCAGCGTTGTTTCACCTCTCTTCTCAATGTCGGATTGAAGTTTCTCGCAGCTTTTCTTTAATTAGCCAACTCGGTACCAATGAATACGATATAAGAAATTCTCTTGTTACGGCCTCTTTAGTCAGTTCATCTGCTCTATCGTTTCTTCGATTGCCGTCATGCGGACTAACCTAATAAAACTTCAAATCCTGAAACCCAAGCGACCAGTGCATAACCCTTGCGGGCATCCCCTTTCCACTGCTCGCGATTCAATTTCCCCCGGAAATTCAACCTGTGCCAATCGTCCCGAACAATAACTCTTGGCGAATCACATCAGGTTTCGCGGACAATTCCTGTGCTCCAACTCCCAAACGATAGATGGCCACCAGGTAACATCAAATGCTCTTTAAATGTCCAAAGCCACGACGATACAATACTCCTATCCTTTCGTCGCCTGCTTGATTTCTTCGACTACGAACTCTAGCGCGTCAACAGTCAGCTTACACATATCCAAATTGTCGCTTAATAAAACCGCCGCTGTTTCGCATCGCGTGCTGAAGCTCTTGCGACAAGCAGCCAAAGACCAACTTCAGAGCTTAGAATTACTAGATGCCCTTAAGAAATATCAACTCTTGCCCTTCCGTAATCCAATCAGGATCCAAATGTTTGAACAAGTTAAGTTTGTTGTTAAAATGGTTTAGTGATAAATAAATGAAATAGCTGATGCCGCGCTGTGAAATATTAACCGATGTGAAAGCAGCACCCGTAAATTGGCAGTCAAAATTACGAACTCGCCCGAATACGGAGCTACGTTGACAAATTGAAGCGCATTTATTGATCGTCAACTCGTAAAGTTAATGGCCAACTTTCCAGCAAAGTTGATAAGCAATATCATACCGCAAGCTTCTTAACCGTTTGGCCGTTAGGACTTGTACCGTATTGTCAAAAAGCATTACTTTATGACGATTGTTAAAATAAAAAAACACATTGAGAGGTGCAAAACGCATTTTCGAAATTGATTGTATCCCTGAGAGAAAGGTGATAGTTAATATCAAACTTCATAAATTTTCATACACTGTTATACCCAACCGTTTGGTCTGTATGGCATTTTCCAAGTTATCAAATAACATTACTATATGGCGTTTGTAAAGAAAAATAGAGCTCATTCAGAGGCACAAACATTATTTTTTCAAAAGTATTTGTACCTCTCAGGAAAAGTAGAAGGTTGATAACTTCGAAAATTCCCATAAATTGTTATACACCACCGTTTGGCCGCTGTGATACGTACCAAGTTATCAAAAACATTACTTTACGGCGTTTCTTAGAACAAATACAGTACATTCGGAGGCACAGAATCCATTTTTCAAAATTGAATGTATCCACCAAAAAAGGCTGAAATTTATTATCAAACTTCATAAATTTCCACAATCTTCCGCGCGATCCTACGGCTGCTATAACGTTTACCAGGTTATCAAAAACATTGCTATATCGCGTTTATTAGAATGATAATATTAAAATGGAGCACAAATAGTAATGTACATTCCGTTACAACCAGTAATAAAAACTGAACATTAGGCATATTAAATTAGAAAAATACCAACACATTTCAGCAAATTAACAAGCGTAGGAAAGTGTTTTCGTGAACATTCTCATCAATTGAAATTAAACAAAATTATTGTAAATTACTTAAACAGACAGAAGCCCATAAAATAACATACACTTTAAGGAGTACTGACCAACCAATGACGCAGTTGTAGGCATTAAATAGAAACTCCGGTATACACATAACCATTCTCGTGCATTGCAATAACCTTGACCTCGAATTTAAGACAGTTGAAGTCGTATAATCGTGTGATAAAGAAAAATCAGGCAATCCTTTAAAATATTACCATTTATACAAAAGGACAAAACATAATTGTCGGAAGAATTCAGATATTTCATTTCAAGCGTTTCTGGTCGGTAGTTGATTGACAAGCAAACGTTTAAATAATTCGTAACGGTAGTTTCGAAATTCTGGTTTGCAGTGAAACAAATTCCCGAACGCGAAAAAATCGCGGATTTGAGAGAAGTGACGTTACATGTAAAGTTGTTCTTGGTGTGGATAATTTCCTTCAATACCAGTTGGATTACTGGATTACTAACAATCCCATTTTTATCTTGCACGATAAGATTGTTTTAGCTTCTATTCGATCAACAAGCTGTAAGTTATAGAAATTTAGTTTCCCACGTGCTGCATATTTCTACTGATGTATATTTTCTAATTGATTTTGTAATATTTATTTATATAAATCTTTTACGTTGGTGCACACTTAATTAAAAGCAGAATGTACACACAAAGTTGTAATATAGACAACCACCACAGTTGCATTTACATAAATTTATATATACCGGTTAAATTAGTTGAATAACTATAATTGAATAAATTGAAGATGTTCCTTTTTTAGATAGACGCACTTTAACCAATTAGGGGTAGAGTTTAGTTTATTTGTGTTGGTTGTGTTTGTTAAATACTGTGATATTCCTATTTAATAGTGTAGGTCATGTGAACGTCTTGCAGTTCTATTATTGTTTTTGCTTAGTTTAAATTAGTTGGTGAGAAAAAAGTGTACACGAGGCTCCACAAACCTGTGTGACAGAAAGAAATAACCATTTAGTCGTCTCTTAGACAACTTATCGTCTAAGCAAAATTTGAATTCAGGTGGGCTTGCGCTCAACATTTTTTATTGGATAGAAAATTCAAAGATCTTTCCAAGTAGGTGCAAGTGAGAGTGCTTAGTTTATATACCCGTAAAAATATTTGTACTTGCTTTTAAGGAACCGTCTCCTCAACAATGAAAGCTCGTTGGTGTATTGTTACGTCCCCTTGGTAAAGTAAATTTAATTCAGGTAACTAGCATTAATTTAGCATGTGACAGTCCGTACTTTCTAAATAACTCTAATAGTAACTGTTACTACTGTTACTATATAGTTTGAAGTAGGCCTGCTAAACCTACAAAACACCTCGTTTTACCATTTTATCAATATTTATGGCATGTCATAAATAGCTGTCCTCGGAAAAGGACACCGGGCGCTAATGGGTTAAAAACTTGTCTTATATATCACGCACTGGATGTACTGTTTAGAATCGAAACGACTAATACTCTTTTCTCATATAAATTTTTCTTTTAATGTGGAGTTAAAAACTTATAACGTTCTAGCGGCCGAAATCAACCTTTTTCTCTTCTTTGCGTAAAACTTATAAAATACCTGTTTTATCTCTACTGAATAGCTTAGATATTTAAAACTAACATTAAACTAAAATACTATTGCACTAAAATGCTACATTGTACTGTAGCGCCGATTGGTCTGTCCGGAATAATTACATTACAACGTAAACGAAAGATTTGTACACAAAAGATGATTGGTAATCCCATCAGCACCACGTTTTGCAGATGGACTTGACTAACAGGTACAAGGGTTTTGCATTTAACAGTTATTTAAATTACAATAAGAAATCTCGAGAATATTATTTGCATAATTTTTGGTATGTTCACAAATTAACCAGTACAATTGAAATGTAGATAAATTACCATCGTGAATATTGGAAGTCAGTTCTAATTGAAACATTGATATGAGTTCTAATTGTAGCTTTGATATCAGTTCTGATTGGAGCTTTGATTACAGCATGTTCTATTTTAAAACTTATAAAGGTGTGATATAAATTACTGTTGATATAAATCGTCCTATTCGATGTAAATTAATTATAGTGCTTCATATATAACTTAATAATTAGTGCTTGGATAGTTAATTGCAGAACTTCAATATTAAGTTAATTACAAATTTAGCATCGCAGTTTAAGAAGCGATTAGCTAGAAGTAAATTGCTGAGAGAATTTTTAGAATTCCATTGTAGCTGAGAGTTGTTGAAAAGTGTTACAGTATTCCGTGCGGCTAAGAAAGAAAGCCACGTAAGTAACGAAAATAGCCCCCACCGAGTACCGCAATAAAAAAGGAATCCAAAGGACGCTGTGCTAACTAGAAGGTCGTAGAGTGGTGTTTGTCAAAAAGAAAACCTCAAAAAAGAAAATTAATTTATAATATCTTTAATAAAAACATATTATAAAAAAGAAAACCAACCTGCTAAAAAAAAACATTTATCCAACATATCTCAGAGGATTTATACAGTACCAAAATCTTCGCAAAAATTATTAATGCACTCCTTAATTATCTCAAACTAATTTTATCCTCAAGCCTAGTATTTACATAAAACAAAATTAAAAAATAAATATTTTACGAATTGTTCTCAGTCACTTGTGTAATACAATTTCTTGAATACTTTATATGTACATAAAACAGAAATTAATAAAGATATATATACTTACATAGTGTCCACAGGCACTTTCTACAAGCAACCCTTGATAAGTAAATACCAAGAAAAGAATGTAATAGTAAACAATAGAAAAAACCCATGTTCTAGCCGAAATTTATTTCGCAGCAGCGGTATAGAATTTGGTAATAACGTCACACCTAAACAATAGTGTATCTTTAAATTTTTATATAGGAAATCTTATGGACAGTCAATGCTGATCTTATTTTATAATTAATACTCAACCAATAACAGCTGTCGTCAGTAGCATATTCTGACGATTTGAGTGAAGTAAGTTCAATTAGCACACCGTAAGATCTCCGATTGTGCGATGAGTAACCTAAAAGCTTATATAAAATATCCAGACCCAATTTTGCCTGATGGAGGTAATCAATTCCGACGCAAAGATAAAACGGCAAGCCTCGCAGCTTGGCATGATTCACTGTTGCGACACAACTTTTTGTAGTCGACATCTGCTGGATCACATGGTACGTCATACATGTACTTATGTTAATTCAAATATGTAGGATTTAGAAATCGACAAAATTCACTAAAACTTTCTTTTATAAATAGATTAATTACTAGGAACTCTAAATGGAGCAAAACTCATTTTAGTACCACTTGACTGAATATGAAAATATCATCGCACGGATTTATTTATCTATCATCAAAATGTGTTGTGTTCCCTTATAGATATTAGAATTGTTCAGTTAGATGTATAATGGTCTGAATTGTAAACAACAAAAAAGAAATGGAGATCTATTTAAATTAAGAATATCAATGACATCTGGAAGGTGCAGCAGGAAAAGGAATCCAATAGGCCCAAGATTTGTACAATTTTACGTTACTGTTTCACTAAACATTCCACAAATTATATCCTTACATATTATAGGAAATAGAGCATTTGTTCTTTTACACAAACGAGACTAATGTTTCTTAAAAAAACTCATCCAAGACAACTTGTACAACAAAACCACGACCAACCAATGGGAAACTGGTTCTAGCGTTCTCAACTACACGAATGTATGTCAACGTGTCTACAACGACATAAGAAATATATACAACCAACCTTATGGTTACCTAACTTTCCGCGTTGAAATTATAGTAACGTACAAACTATCTTAAATATTTCCGAAAGCAAACGCTGTTTGATAACTGAAACCCCGCATGTTTAATGCCATAACAAAATAGGACAGGACAGACTTAAGTTTTTTAAATTATAATTTGAAGTAGTTAAATAACCGTTTAAATTGAAAGAGCGATCCAAATCGTTAACAAAAATTCTAATCCAGGAACTGCACGTAACTTAATGCTTGTCCAATTAGTTTAGAAATAAGAAACTGTTGTTTGTGCAAATAAATTTTTTTATACTGCATATTAAGTAATTTGATCAACGTTGAATTTGTGCAGTCTATTGAGGTGACGATTATTTAGGTTTTGTTTTTTACATTTAAAATCTTTTTGTGTAATTTACCTTTGTGGCGTCCTGTAATTAGAGCTGTTTATTAGTTCTGTTGGTTGTCTTGTTTCTGTACATACATAAATATATAAGTAAAATAAATCAGTTGTTACGTTTATTTTTTAACATAAATTAAATACTCTTTTTTCCCTGGTTAGGTCATTACCCGCTCGAATAAATTCCATTTCTATTCTTAAATGCTCCAACAATACCCTACATGGTGCACCTGTTCAGAATAAGCCCGCTTTAACATAATTTTTACTCAAACCCATTTTGCTTGTCAAACGAAAAATTTATTCGATAAATTAAATAGTCAATACCTTGTTGTAGGTATCCGCTAATTTATTAGACATTCCGATAACGTATAATTCCTTTCTCTTATGTTTCCCATCTAAAGTCTTGTCGAAATAATGGATCCTACTATTATTTCATAGCATGTTTTCCAGTTTGCTAATCGCGCTTTGATAACGCGAACATTGTAGTTCGAACTCGTGTTATTTGAACCAATTTTTAATTTGATTCTGCAGCTTGTGCGTTGAAATATTTTCTACATTACTCGTCCCAGTACTTCAAGAGCGATACACGTTCTTTTGTTCGACAAGTAGGAATTCTTAGCTGGAGGCCAAATTGGTTCTTTTTTATGTAGGCCCAACTGTTTTTTGCCACAGATTAACTACCGTTGCCTGTAGATCGCTAGTGCCGACGACCGTGGCGATGCGGTGCTGATTCACTCCCGATGGCGTGTAAGCTAAGTATCCCGACACGTACAGGTATATAACTTGTTTTCTTTTGTGTATATCAAGGGAATATTTTTTATCAGCGTTTGGTGTAGTTACGTGATAAAAAACGTGATACTGTAGGACTATTGTTTGTAGCTGCGAATCGATATTATCGCTCTACAGGTGTGATGTACCATTGTTAAACATGTTTGACAAAAGTTCCCACGCGCTTATTCTTTTCTAATGATTAGTTTATTTTACAAAAGGTATTATGTGCAATTTTAAAAACGCTTGACAAAGCTCTCACATGTATATTTTCTACTGATTAGTTTAATTTTGTGTAAAATACGAGATGCGCACTTCGTATCTAAAATACTAAATTGTTCGTATCACATAATTGCTTGTTTGTACAGAATCATTTACTTATTCTTATGGTTAATAGATAATCGTGGGCGATGTGTTTTGTTTTGGTGTTTAGGTAAATCCACCACTCTCCGCGTTTCGTAATTAGCCTGGTATTTAGGTTTCTTCCGGCTACGTCTAGGTACGTAGCATAAATTGTGCAATTGTGGCGTCCAACGTGGGCCTGATTTTGTTTCGTGTAACTTTGGCTCCGATTTTGTTTTAGTTAACCGTTACTTCGATTTGGTTTTGAATAATTTCTGCTTCGAGTTTGTTTTAGTTAATTTTTGCTCCGATTTTTTTTCTTGTTAGTACCTAAGTTCCTACACTACCCACCATTTTCTCAACCTCGTGCTACAACTCCTACACCCCCCGCTATTCCTGTTTGGCAAAAAACTGCCCAACAGAGGCAGATATTATTCTATGCTCCATCCGAACCGGAAGATGTATGTCGGCGAAGTCCTAATGTCCTTGGTCTCGTTTCGTTTTTCTTCTGGCGCCTTAAGCCCAATATCTAGTCCTCGTGCCCCAGATTCTTATGCCGACTTTGCTCTCCTTCGGACTTGATTTTTGGACGCTTTGATTTCGTTTTCTTCGATGTTTTGCTAGGTTTTCTTTCGTTTTCTTGCTTTTTTTACGCCGTGTGGGTCCGGGAATAGAATAATCCCATGGTACGACCTGCCTGTTGTGAGAAGCGACTACAGCGGTCCAACACAACACACACACACACGCACACTTTATACACGCACAACACATACACACACACGCATACACACACAAACGCACGCACACTCACACACCTACCCATACATAGCTACACTGGGATTCTGTTTTATTTTCTTTTGTACGATTTTTAGGTGTTTTTGTTGGTTCTGGTACTTGTACTTGTTGGTGTTATTATTTTTGGTTTTTCTTTTTTTCCTCTCCTTCTTCCTGTTGCTAGTTCTCTTTGCTGTCGGTCCATAGTCCGATTGTGTTTTGTCCATCCGCTCCTGTGGTAGGTGCTTTCTAGTCCGTTTTTCTTTCTTCGGAAACCACGACTTAGTCGACTTTACGTCTAGTTAGTTATTCTTTTCTTTGGTTCTTTGGTTTTGGTTACCACAGTTAGTAGTACATTGTTTCCTTTTGCTAGCGCTCTCCCTCTCTTGCTCTCGCTCTCCCTTGTTGTCCCGTTGTTTACTTGAGCCTTGACCTTTGGGTCCTGTTTTCGTTTGCACTGTTGATTTTCTTCCCCGTTCCTTTTCTTCTCTTAAGGTTGATAACCTTACTGTTTCTTTTGAGAAACATCCGTCCTTTACGACTTCGCAGTTCTGAGGCCGTTCCACCTTAGTCCTCCTTGATTGCTTATTACCCGTCTTCTCTTCCTTCCTTCTTTCTTTTTTCTCTTTTTCTCTATTTCTATTATAGGTCCTTCGAACCGGATATTGTTTTGTGTCTGTTTTTGTCATTTCTCTCCGGAATCTGTAATGGTCAGTCTTGTTGTTATTTTGGGGGTTTCTTTTTTTCTTTTTCGGTGTTTTTGTTGTTTCTGTAACGAATATTCTTTTAGTTTGAAGCGAATTTTTTTCTTTTTTCGTTTTGTTTGGGTTTTTTTGGGTCCTGCCTATTTCCGGATTTTGGCTTTCCTACCCCGACCTGTTAATTTTGCCGGGGAGGATTTGTTACGTTTATTTTTTTAACATAAATTAAATACTCTTCTTTTCCTGGTAAAGTCATTACCCGCTCGAATAAATTCCATTTCTATTCTTAAACAATAACCTCTGTAGTGTACCTGTTCAGAATAAGCTAGCTTTAACATAATTTTCACTCAAATCCATTTTGCTTTTAAAACAAAAATTTATTCGATAAATTAAATAGTCAATACCTTGTTGTAGGTATCCGTTAAATTGTTAAACATTCCGATAACGTATAATTGCTTTCTCTTGTGTTTCCCATCTAAAGACTTGTCGAAATAATGGATCCTTTATTATTTGATAGCGTGTTTTCCAGTTTGCTAATCGCGCTTTGATAACGCGAGAATTGCAGTTGGAACTCGTTTTATTTGAACCAATTTTTAATTTGATTTTGCAGCTGGTGCGTTGAAATATTTTCTACATTACTCGTCCCAGTACATCAAGAGGGATGCACTTTTTTTGTTCAACAAGTAGGAGCTCTTAGATGGAGGCCAAATTAGTTTCTTTTTATGTAGGTACAACTGTTCTTTTTCACAGATCAACTGTAGATTTGCTAGTGACGTTATGGTAACAGGGTAAATAGATCCAGACGACCGTGGCGATGCAGTGCTGATTCTCTCCCGATGGCGTGTAAGCTAAGTATCCCGACACATGCAGGTATATAACTTTTTTCTCTTGTGTATATCAAGGGAATATTCCTTATCGGCGTTTGGTGTAGTTACGTGATAAAAAACGTGACACTGTAGGACTATTATCGCTTTACAGGTGTGATGTACCATTGTTAAAAATGCTTGACAAAAGTTCCCACACGCTTATTCTTTTCTACTGATTAGTTTATTTTACAAAAGGTATTATGTGCAACTTTAAAAACGCTTGACAAAAGCTCTCACATGTTTATTTTCTACTCATTAGTTTTATTTTATGTAAAATACGAGATGCGCACTTCGTATCTAAAGTACTAAATTGTTCGGATCACATAATTGTTTGCTTTGAAATAGTAACGCTTAATTTATTTCTTTTGCTCGTTTGTACAGAATCCTTTATTTATTCTTATGGTTAATAGATAATCATGGACGATGTGTTTTTTTGGTGTTTAGGTGAATCCCCCTACCCTCCGCGTTTGGTACTTAGTTTCCGGCTACGTCTAAGTACGTATCACAGTAGTAGCTAAAGAAATTATGTTAACTGAAACGAATCAAATTGATTTATCATAGACCGGCGTCTGAAAAGTTAATGTCCTTAAACTTTAAACTTCCTACATCACAAACAAAAAAGTTATGCACGATTTAATTTGATTGGTGGCATTAAATAATTGAGTTTTTAGAAATCTCGGTTTTCGGTTTTGTTGCATCATAAATACGTAATGATGTACCATAAAATTCATATCTGTAGAATAGCATAATCTTAATAGATGCCATATAAACGTAGAGCAACAAACGTATTGTAGATATTAAATTGAATCAGAATTTCATTTTTCCAATGGTGTGTCCTTAAAATACGCCCTTTTGCGTGCCAAAACCCAATTCTTCAACATTAAAACAAACAAATTATCCATCTACTGTTTAATTGCCAACTTTGATTAAAGCACTACACTTTTCAAAACTTTTTATTATTTTATTACGCATCAAAACGGTCTTAAATTTTAATTAGGGGTAAATAGTAAAAAAAGTAATTAAAACCAGCTAATGGCCATCACCAAGTGTATTGAAGTGTTAAGTTTTTCGAAGATTACTTTTCAGCGTTCTTATAAATACCAAAATTCAAACAACTAATGTAAAAACAAAATTATCACAATTTCACTTAGTGTCGAATAATTCAAATTGTACATTCTTTGTTTTGATGTATGCATTTGAATTTAAACGTTTGGGGACGTTGTTTGAGTCACTGTTTCGTATTATTTTGACGCATTCAAGTTTCTTTCAGAATTTAACTTTTATCTGTAACTTCATTATAACTTTAAGTTTAAATCAGGCGCCTTTTTATGAACATTTATAATGACTTTCCGTTGGGAATCGTGCAATTGACTGTCAATAATGCCTGACAATACTAGGCCAATGGGAATTAACTGTTTAACGCGCAGGTAACTTTTCCTTGTTGTTGTTATTATAAAGCGTCAGCGGAACAAATGTTCCAGGTACTGTTGCCGGTGGATGACACGGAAACAGTCCTTACGAATTAGCTCTGACCTTTTCTTCAACAGTTGAGCAATGAGGTCCCAAGTTCGAATCGTTACACGGACCGCTTGGAAAATGTTGGGCGAGCATTTTTCACAAAAATATGCCCTCGTTCGTTTGTAAGTGTTGTCACGCACGTTAAAGATCCCTAAATTGCTTAGAATAGCAAGGGTTCGGCAGAATTCAAAATTCAATGTAGTACTTGGGGTGGAGAATTGGAAAATGAAATGTAGGGGTTGAGCGATGAGCAGGGAGGTTAGAGAAAGCGAAGAAAACACAGATAATAAAAATGTTAAACACTTCAACTAAACAAATTAGAAGAAAACAAACTTAGGAATGTTACCGGAACTCTAGGGTGAAGCATCATATTAACGATCAATAATTACGAGCATGGAGTTTGTACCTGAAAGAAACACAGTTTACTGAAATACAAACACGAAACCTCAATTTGCGTCTCAAAATTCAAAAATCAAACCAACAGTAAAATTTACTAAATCCTTGTTACATAAAACTTTGTTACGTTCAATTTTCGTACAGTTACACTTTTAAAATAATTCATAACTTTCACCCCTTTTGATAAAAAAAAAACATTACAAAATACGTTATGATATTTTTTGTATTTTAATAATTTAATTTAAAGAGATAAAAGGTGTAATTGTTTTTTTTTTGTTGTGAATTTGGGTCTAATCTATCCTTGCATGGTCAAACAGTTATCATTTATTAGCGTTGTTAAAATGTTTGAATTTATTTCTAAAGTTTGCAATGAATCTTCCGCGAGTATTTTCTTATCTAAATTTCAAAAGTCACTCTTTAAACTGGATTCTAGTGTTACCTTTTACTCATTCTTTCTATACTTTCCAACGTCTTACTATTAAATCCGATATTGATAAATTAATAGATAGATAACTTTTGGTATTGAAATAATTTATTTTTAACACTGGATTTCACTCAGTACGACGTTCCCAAATGTGCAAGTTTCTAAAGTATTGAACTGAAATCAACAATTTTCACGCCTTCTTCCTTTTCAGTGTTTTCTTAGTGAGATTGCTACCAGAGGTTAAGTTTAATGCGAGTTACGTTTTAGGCCTTGGGAGTTGCTTTTTTAAAAAGTATTCTTTCAAAAACTCTTGTAACAATTTTTATTTAATCAGAAATTACAAGTGGAATTTTACAAAACTATATAAAATTACCCTAAGTCGAAATTACTGTTAAATGGATTTAAATTAGGGCGAGTAGCCTGAACAACCAACAATGCAAAAGTTGTGATGCTCAAGACTGACTGACTATCTTGGGGCTCCCTGGGTATTTATGTTGTCCCTGCCCCTCACATTTCTGTAGGAACTGCAGAGCTCATGCCTGCTTATTTCTTTAATAATTTATACAATACAAAGTAACAATATTAATTCTAATAATTGCGGTTTTATAACCGACTGTGACCTGCAGCTGTAGTATCACTTACGTCCGGAATACAATGTATTCACATCCATTGTCACAACTTGCTTGTGAACTTTCATTAACCTTCCCTTTATTTATCCTTGAATTACATTGTTGCATCTAATTTAAGTTTCTTAATAATTTCTATTTAATTATAGATATATTGATTTGGGGGATATGTATGTGTGGTACACGTTGGAGTGTATAAAAAATCGGGACAGCTCCAGAACGTTTCCCAAAGCGTAAAGCTTAGCAAATGGACTGTAATTGTATGCAATTGGAGGTAAGGCGCGAAAAACAGTAACATAGGTCAAACCGTAATTAATGCTTGCTTACCTTACAATGTTGTTCACCAATTTACTCCCGCGAAGATAGGTATTGTTTACCGGTCGACGCAACCTGGTCGGGCAGCAGCACTTATGCACTCGCGGTTATAGTTATTAGGTGTTGAGTCGGTGAAATACGATACGAGAGTGTCTCATATTGGTGAAGCGAAAAGGATTTATCGCTCCGCCATATGTGTAGCACAACAATAATATACGATAAGGCCATCTATATTGTCAATCGCTGACCTCCAACTGTATAAAGTTTTAACAATGTAACTTGCGTAACTAATATTAACTTTATAGTCAGCTGGTTTAGTCTGTTTCGCTTTTTGTTAAAATTGTGTGTCTACGTATGCAGCTTCTTTTCCGTTACGCCTTGTTTTGATGGTTAGGCTGTATTAAAAATTGCCACTGCACTAATTTTGTGTCCTTGTGTGGATGATTCCTTCTTACTATAGACAACCTGTTTTGGATACTCCTTACTCACGTATAGTAGATGTTCTATGTTTAGCAGACGCAAGTTGCATCGATCTTATCCGTAAGTTTTCAAGCCCTAACCATAATATTAAACTATTGTCTTTGTTACTAACTAAATAAATCCTACTAATTGTTTATATCGGTGAACCACCAATGTGTGTATAAGGTGGATCACTATAAAGGTTCATCCATGTGCCAATATACTGTTTTTTATAAGCCAATATTCTATACGTACTCGTGTATATTCGGGTATTTGTTATTTAATTATATTATGTACCGGAACAAGAATTGCAGGTGATATGTGATTGTGTTTCGTTGGTATCCGTGCTTATTTTTAATGGGGGTTGGTGTTTACATAAACTACGCACATTTATACTCTTATCAATTAGGTATAACTTACGAAGTTTCGTGATTAGATTTAAAAACACCACCACAAGGCAAATGTACTTGTCGATTATTGCTAGAAAACTTTTTTTATTTAATTTCTTTTATAAAAATCTCCGTAAAAGGGTAAAATTAAAATGTTGTGTCTAGTTACCTCAACAATGATTTAAGTCCATAATGTGCTTTTATAGCTCTTGTTTTGTGGTTTAGTACGGTCTTTTACAATTATTTACTTGCTATTGAAATTTCTATAAACTGTTTCATTTCAATAATCAAAATAAATGTTTTATGCAGGTTTAATGAAAAATACAAAAATATTTAAATATATCGCTAGGGTCCTGCAGGATGATAGTATATTATCGAACGAGCAAGTTATGATAGCCATTACTCATTCGGAAATTTGCGCTGTGAGCCCACTAGGGCGAGTGGCGTAATTCGAATGAGTAATGGCCATAACTCGCGAGTAGAATACTATACTTTTCCCACGACTGCACAAATTTTCATTATCAAATATTTATTTTTTAAACTTTTATACCAATATCACAAACACTGACTAATTTATCAAAATGTATCGATCTACTGCGCCAGATAGGTTTTGGGCCTTTGGGAGCTTCTTTTTAAAAAGTTTTGTCGTCAAAAACTCTTCTATCAATTTTATTTTTAATTGTTTAATTATAAAAAAATAACTTATTTCTATTACAATAACTCAGACGTTTACATTCACTAAACATTAAGTAATTGAAATTGACAAAAAATACTTGAAGTTAATAAATAAATAATTAAAAATTATGGTGAGTAGCTTGAACAACCAACAATGCTAAAGTTATGAAGTTCGAGACTGACTGACTGCTTTCACATCATCTTGAGGGAAATGCAGATCTCATGTCTGCTACTTTTTGATAATATACAATGTATTACTTCTTAGTAATCTTAATTCTAACAATTGCTTTTCTATAGTTCATTGTGACCTACACCTGCAGTATCATGTTGCGTCTGGAATACAAAGTAGTTGCTTCCGTTCTCACGTTTGCTTTTGAACTTTTATTAACCTTTTATAATGTATCCTTCAATTATACAATGTAACATTCTATTTCTTAAGACTTAATCATTATATTTATATTTGTATACATATAATTGATGGATATGTAACTCGCCTAATACGAAAATTCTACATCGCGGATTATGAAAAATTGAGGTTTGTACTGATTGGTCAAAGATGTTGGATAATGATCATTTTCCTGATTGGTTAAAGCTGTTAGATTATGAATTCATATACACTTACAGATTAATGAGTAATATTATTGACTTATTCTTAAATGCATAAGAAGTGCATTACTGGATAGTCGTGTGAAAAGATTTGTACTTTAGATTTCTGTTTTCATTTGTTACAAATTGAATATTTTTTGCGTCTCTGGGTGTATTTGCGTCACAATAATTTACTATAACAGACGCACCAAATTACTTATTTTAAATTTATTTGTTTTGTTTAATAAAAAACGCTATTGTAACATTACTATGTTGCTTATATGCTTTTTATTATTATAGATATTTATTTCTCCTACTGGATTGATGTGTAGTGTTTTAACAGCCAAACGCGCTGTCGTTATTTATTTTATTTTCCTGTTATTTACTAACCATTAATTTCTTCTATTTCAGCGGGGCGAAACGGTTTTGGGGTTTATCCTTTTTTACTATTCCTTTTTTACTATGACTCCCCACGACTAGTCCGTTAGCACGGCATTCTATTCTTACCTTACTTTCGTTGCTCTCTTCCTTATTTCCGCCGTATACCGTAACAGCTTTTAAACTTTTACTCAAATAATTATACACCACTCTGTATAAGTTAGGACTATTTAGTGTCTTTTTTAATAACTTCTGACCTCACCTATTTTTATCTTAAATCACAAAACGTGTAGTTTGCAAATAAAATTTCAAAACCAGTTCATATATATATATATATATATATATATATATATATTGCTGTGATATCCTCCTTTGAATGCGGGAACTGGGTCCTTTCAACAAAAAAATTCTAGTCCCACAGATTGGGCGTCATAAACGGCTGTGATCCTCTTTTCGCCTCGGCTGCTCACCTAATGTTATAAACCTCCTCATTCATAAAAAAAAACAACACATTCCTACCAAAAACATCAACGTTAACTCTATTTACATCAATATTCAGAATACATTAAAATTTCAAAATTAAAACTCAGCATAAATTTCAGTTTTCAAAAGAATTTCAAGATTAATTTTATTATCCTTTTAATGTGCATCCAAAATTAAAGTCCTTGTTGGATGCCTACTAATTAATATAACAATATAAGCAGACCGGAGTCTGAGTATAAAGGGAGCATCTACCACCCCTTTACGTTAATTAACCAGGTTCGTCTAATTGAGCTCAAAGACATACCCAAAAATTTTCATCATAATCCAGAACCTCAAAACTAAATACCCCTTTCTACTTCAACAAGCAAATTTCATCTTAAAATTAAAATTTTATGGTTAGTACAATTTCACTAATGTCCATTTAAAGTAAATCAATTATAAAGTTTATTCAACACACACAAAAATGTCAAACAAAATAGTATAATTTACCTGAAGGTTACTGTCCTCGTAGCTTCAAAGTACATCGTCCCTTTAGTTAATCACACCATTCCAACAGGATTATATTTACGGCTTCTAATTCTCAACGCTTTTAAAATTTTCTCCATCACCAGTTGTTTCTGGGCTTTTCCGAAACTCATCTATGTATATCTGACCCTTGTTTCGTGGATCCAGACACGTATTTGAACCATTTAATTATTAACACCCCGAAAATAGCAAATAACTTCATACTTCTTTCACCAATATACGCCAAAACTGCCTACTTTTGTGTATACATTTGTCGTTGTAAATTTTGCTAATTGGTACAGTGAAACTAAATTTTATTACCTTGTATCTAAGTGCACTGAAGTACATTCATGTTAGCACGTAAATAACAAACTATTTTGAATCACTAAAATATACGAGCAAAAATTTAATTTATTTTATCAAACTAAAATGCACTGTTTAACATCTTCAATCAAGTCGCGGATGTAAGAGCTTTTAACGCATCGAATCGTCAAAAGTCTAAGAGGGCTTGTTTATATTCATCTCGGTATATATAGCAAAAAGCCGGCACGTCGCTTTTGTCCTCAAAACGGTAATTCTAAAGAATTCCTCATTCTATGTTCCAAGTCTGTCGCTCGCGCGTCGATTTTACGAATTTTCACTCGTCCCATTTAAATCTCAGAAATTTCAACACACGGCACGCAAGCATGTCCGAGAAAACTAATTAATTTTGTACAGAAATTGTTGTTTCTACCTCTGATATTTGCATCCTATTTTCAACCAATTGTGACCCTCGTGACGTTGCTTAAATTCCGCCTTTTACTATATGTGTCTTTGCTTGACGCATTTTCTCTTTCCTTTTCTAACCTGTTCGTATTGGTGCAAATTGATATTCTTTATTATCGATTATATTTTAGTCCATGTGGGCTGTTATCTGGGTTTAATAACCCCGTATCGCACATTCTCGTGAATATTAAGCCCCGGTTTCTCCAAGATTCTTTGAAACTATTAATTATCTACAAAATTTACGCCGTATGTGATATTTAAACTACGCAGGTGTTCAAAATAATATTAATTCTCAGAGCTTTATTTTCTGGTATTATAATCTTGGGTTTTACAAGTTTCTATAGATATTATCTGTTACTAACGGTTCAATTAACTTCAATTAAAATTAATACCCTTTAAATTTTAGTGCATCCTAATTAAATATTCAATTATTATCTGTACGTTTCGTTTAATACTCGTTGCCCAAACTTGAATCAATTAATATAAATCTTGCACGTAATTTCCATTTGATTCTTTACTTTGGAATAATTAAATTACACGTTGAGCATTTTAAAACTGCTTATTTTTATATAAAGCGTCTTGTAAATAATTTTAATCTCTTATTTTTAATAAAACGAATGAATTTTTCTTCTCCACGGGTTTTTAATAAAGCGTATTATCTAATAAACTTCCTTATACACGGTGATTAAAATTATTTGATGTAATCCATTAATTTTCTACCCTGGTCTAAATATGAGTAATATATTGTAGTTGTTTTAAAGGGCTAAATTTAAGTATAAACAAAGCAATTTCAAACACCCTGTATAGAGGAAACAACCAGAATTTACGTGCGAAATTTATTTCATTTAGTTCATTTTAAAGTAACAAGTATTACCATAATTTTAGAAGTAGTGATTAAAATTTAGTTAGGTTCGTAAAGAAAATAAATTGTAGAAGCCAATGCAAATTATTAATTAATTTAATTGAGTTTAATTGAACGGATAATTACGTATAATACGCATAAATGCATAAAAAATCGATAATAATAAGGTGAAACGCTGTGCTAACACATAAACAGCCGTTGAATATAAAATACCTTGAAAAGTCAACTCCTAGAAATGTTGTGTTCAAACGTTCGTTATTGAACACCTGCATGTTTTCGAAATGTCATGTTCCCATTAATTGTATATATAAAACTCAAGATTCGAGGTATAGTGTGCAAACGGTCGGATGTTTTAGCATGAACGCTAATTAAAAGTTTCCTTAAAGTGCAGAAGGGATGGACAATCAAGGATATGCTTCGGAAAGAGACGGCATAATAGCAGTTTATTTCAAAACGCACGTATTCAGTCCACATGGGTTAATTTGAAACGCGGACAGTAATATCGATTTCTACCACTCAAGCGAGGGTAGAAGGAAACATAGAATATGCATAAGAGAGGAATAGCGTTAGTATAGGCGGGGTTTTCAAGACATCATTGAATATCTTATTGGTCTTTATAGTTAGTAGTATAACAGACAAACACGGAAATATTGAATGTTAATTTTTCGGAAAATATCGGAACGACGCGCTAAATTTCGAAAATTTCGAAGACGGTTGAACCAAAATTTGAAAAACGAATTAGAGTAATTAAATGTTTTGCGTTAAGAGGGTCTGAGGAGGTTACATTCGAAGTGTATAAATACTCTAAGAGAATTAGCATCGCTCTCTTTTAACTTCGTTCTCTTAGACTACGAACAGAAATTTACCACGAGCTTGTAAGTATATAAAAAATTTTAATTTAAATAGTACTGTGTCGGTCTCATATTTTGATACGCGGATTGTGTCGAGTCTAGAATTTTATTGAGGTGCAACATATATCTTAACAAGCTCGTGAAGTAACGAAAATTAAATTAAATTAAACTAAAGTACGCAATTATGAAAGAAGTGTAATAATTTTGGATTTGGATTTGGATGCATCGTGGAGGCAGAGCACGCGGCACAGCTTAGATGATGTTCATTTACAAATAGCTAGAAGCGGCCAGCAGAGCTGAACGACGAAACCGAGAGCGAAAACAATTTAACGACATCGTCAACGGAGTAAAGATTTTCAAGAAATTCCAGGTAACGCTTTAGAATTTGTTGTTTTTATAAGCTATGAAGATTGTTGTGATGTGTGAGAGTGACTATGAAGGTATTTTGCATTATTTTGCGTATTGAAAATAATACGTATAACTAACTTTTATTATGGTATTTAAATAAATCTAAAGGCGTATATAAAGCTGATTATCGTTCCATCAGGAATTTAAATTTTTATTGTTACGAGTACATGGGTTTTTTTGTTTGCAATAAGCGTATGCTAAGTAAAAAGCATACATTAATAAAAAAAAAACTGGGTTATCATGAGCTCACCATACTCCAGAGTGTCCTAATTAAAATTAATTATAAATAAACAAAGAAAATTAAGGTATTATTCAGGGCCCATTTACTCCGGTTACTTTTAATGTGTTGATATTTCTAGTTAAAATTCTGGACTTTACAAAAATCGAATTTATTGAGGTGTAACTTGACCACCGAAATGTAAATAATCTTAAAGTTTTTATTTGTAAATAGTGGTAAATAAATATTGTATGATTGTTGTATTATTTTGTGGTTTTATTGAGAGTGTGCGTGAACGATAAAGAGTATGATAGTGAATCTAGGTATCCAAGAGGAGGCCCAACTGAGCTATCCAGGAAGCGGTTGAAGAATTAAGGTGATGAAGAAAGGAATCTGGGTAAGAAATTATTAATTTTTAAAAATTTTTCCATATGTGCAATTTTCGATTGTTAGAAAATTAATAAATTTTCGAATGTATTTTCTTTACTGTGGTGAGGCGATTTAGAGAGGATACACGGCAATATATATATATATATATATATATATATATATATATATATATATATATATATATATAGATATATATATATATATATATATATATATATAATATATATATATATATATATATATATATACATATATTGTAAATTAGTTATTCAACAACAAAAATGAGACATGAAAATGATAATTTAAATAATGGACCGTATTTTAGAAGTATTTTGAAGAGGTTAATGCTAAATATCTGATCACACCATTTTTTATAATAGCGTTTTTGAGATAGCTAATAAAATTATTTCTGACGTATGCTCAAAAATTTAACATTTTCATTTATGAGAAACTAATTCCAAAATTATGTATACACGCAAAATTTTACAATTAACTATATTTGAATTCAGTTGATTTCCACATCAAGTACTTAAGTTATAAAATGATGTATACGAAAATTGACACTAATCATTTTCAAAAGATGTAAATACTTTTCATAGATTTCAATTAAATTAATGCTTTCAACACTATTGGCAATCTGTTGTTAAACTGTCCTATATAAATTAGCAAACTTAAGATGAACAAAATATGGTTCACAATTTTGTAAACATGTAAATACTTATTATTAATATTTCTATGTTACACGTGTTGAACTTCGAACTATAAATTTCATTGAATAACTTTTAATGTTCCAAGGTTGATATGAAGAAAACAAACTTTAAGCGTCAAATGGCTATTTAGCAGATGCGGAGTAAAATCTACCTGTTGCACAGCATAATTTTAAACCTACTTACCAAGATCTGCTAAAAATTCTACAAAAAGAAATTTTTTACGAACTCATACAGTTGTAAGGTCCATAATTCTTAATATTCAACAGAAACTGGAAACTCTCGGATGACTATCCACATCCACCAAGTGCATCAAATACCTATCGGATGTCGAACTACCAAACGGCATTCACCTAAAGAAAACAAATCTCTATCGGCGTTTAAACCGCATTGCAATTCCATAGTTTTCAAATTATAAAAATAATACTGTTTGTTCAACACGAAATAACCTAGCAAATTTTAATGCTTCTTTAAGTCTAAGTAACTAATTTTTATATTACATAGTTACGTTGTGAGTTTTTAATATTCCAACATTTACGCCTAAATCTAAATACTTTAAGTTTACGCTGTAAAGAATTGTGTAATCAAAGTGTATATAAACTTGGTAATACTAACCACTGTTTAAAAAGCAATAAGACACGTTGCCTTAACTAAGGTCGCAAGTCGATACGTAGATCAACTTTTATCTTCAGCATTATGAAGCTCTCATAAACTTGGCTAATTTATATCTGATCGCATTTACTCGAGAGCATCGGAAGCCAATTAACCTCGTAAAATTTAAACAACAGATAACAAGCCGCCAAGTGTTAACATTAGAACGCGAGAAATACATTACAAAACCATATGAAATATTAATCCTACATGCTATACCTATTGTTAAATGTACATCAATAACTGCTTTAAATTAAATGCTAATATATAAGGGAATGACTACACTTATGGTATGAATGAAAGAGTCCGTATTTTAAAGATGCTTCAAAGTCTCTCTCTAAAAAGAAAAAATTTTTAGGGCTATAACTAATATCAGAAAAGACTACAACTCAGATTATATGAAAAAAGCAAAAATTTAGCAAACAAATTTTGCTACAAATCTAAATACGATAAATAACTAATAAATTATAATTCATAAGAAATTATCTGCAAAAAGTGTTAACGTAAGATACCATTACAGAATTCGTAATGTCCAATTTGCTGTAAATATTCGAGTGAACTCTTCTTCTAAAAAATGTATCTTAAAAGAATACAAACCCACTTACGTATGTGCACAAGACTGTTAGTTTAAACAACATTGCTTTTTAAAGGTGCTACTACTTATTTTTGTGGAGCACAATATGATTCCATACGGATGCGCTTCCAAAAGCATTATCATAAATTATTTTTCAACTAAAAAATTTATAAACATATATCATAAAAATAGTTTTGGTTCTGAGACAGCAGTCAATTCAACGAGAACTACTTCACCAATTTTCTGTTTCTCTAGAAGATACTCACTGTGTGATTTCCTATATATGAGCTCCACCTACTACTATATATATATATATATATATATATATATATATATATATATATATATATATAATTGTAAGATGAAATAATAACTTAGACTTTTATGCAAAGGTTGGTTATGGAAATGCGCACCAAACCAAATGAAGCGCAGGAGAAGCAGGAGGTTAAATTAAAATTTAACACTTCGAAGTCGGAGGCTCTTTATTTCGGTACGAAGCCAGGGCAACGCCCCCCTAGGTTAGAATTAGGTGGCAAAAAGATTCCGTTTAGGGAAGCTATCACTTACCTCGGGGTCAAAATCGACAATAAATTAAGTTGAAAGGCGCATGTGCAGTACATTAAGGCTAAGGAAAACGAAATATCTAATAGGATGATGGCGACTGCAAAAATCAACTGGAGATTTAGAAGTGAATTTTTGAAGACGGTCTATACAGGAGCAATCGAGCCGGCGATGTTGTACGCAGCATCAGTCTGGGCGCAAGGTTGTAAGATTAGAGAAGGTAGACAGTTGGCAAGCGTCCAGAGAATCACGGCGGTTAAGGAGGCGCTGGCATACAGGACCACCTCTACGAAGACGGTGCTCGTTATTAGTAGGATTCCTCCGATCGAGTTCGTTATAGAAGAAATTAGAGATCGCAGAAATATAAATACAAGGGGAGGACAGAACATCATCGATAGCTTAGGCCTAGAGAACAGAGAGGTTGAGAGGAAGATAGTTATTTCGGAATTAGGGCATCCGGCGGATATTAAGAGGATTCAGTTTGTTGAAGCAGATGAAAGTGCTAGAGGCGTTAGAATCTATACGGACGACTCAAGGATGGACGACGGGCAAGCAGGCGCGGCGTTTGTTGTGTACACGGAGGAGAGGGAAGTGTTTCATTTCCAAACTAAACTCGCAGACTGGAGCACCATCTTTCAATGCGAAATGGTGGCGCTAAGGGAAGCTATAGAGTATGTCGTCAACCACTGCGGCGCGAATGGGTACTCTATCATCAGCGATAGTAAATCCGCTTTAGTAGCCCTGTTGAATATGCTCACTTCGACCGATCTTCAAGGGGATGTCTGGAGGATAGCTCGCATAGCGCTAGGTTTTCGGGATTTGAAGTTTTTCTGGGTTAAGTCATACCAGAAATTTAAAGGGAACGATAGGGCCGACGAATTGGCTAAGGAAGCAGCCACAATTTGAGTTGAATTTAACAGTCTTGTTCTAAATTTTCAATTTTCACAAAGTTTTGGAGAAAGTCAAGTTCATAAAAGATTTTTATCTTTTGTTTATTTTTTTAAACTACCAATCTTTATAGAATTGTTACTTAAACAATTTTAGGCTTAGTTTAAAAAAAAATTTTCTAATTCTCAGTATTCTCAAAGTCTTGTAAAGGGTTTGTAGCAGTATTAATTTTATAACGTTGAACGCAAATTGTTACGTATTTCGGGTCCCAATACGTTTGACGTCAGTGTAACGGTTTTAATTATTTTAGAGAACGTGTTTTGTGATCTGGCCCCTGAGGAGAAGATAGATCAACAGAGCTTTAATGGAATTTAAAATTTTTACGCGTACAAGATGGAACTATAAAAAACCTGCTGTGCCGGCGGCTAACTTGACTATTATCCCATGGGAGATCATGAAAAGAGCATGGTTGAAATATTCTTTGTGAAGCAGAGAACAAAGTAAAGTGATTTGGACGCCACTGTATCTAGCAAGTATCAAAACGATATGCTTTTAGGGTAGATACAGAAAACCTATCGGAGTAGATCATTTTAAAATTTGTAATTTTCCCCTTTTAGAAAACTGAACCAATAATTTTTATCCAAACATGATTACAAAAAAAAAGCCATTTCACATGTATTAATCATATCAAGAATCATTAGTTAAACAAAACTTAATTTCTTAGGATCTATATGAGCATCAGATTTGATAATCACGTACAAATTTAATCAAAAAATGTAATTTAAATAATCTTAAAATAGGTATAAGCGAATGTTTCAAATATAACAAATTTAGAGTAAAATTACTTTCAAAAGAATATACATTCTAAGTAAAAAATATTATATAATCAAGATAAAATTATAATTTCGGCTCAGTTGGGTGCCGGGTCTTACAGACGGGACCGATAGAGATTTTCGCGGCTCGAGACTTAGCCGATGTGGAAAACGGCTTGTAAAATTTTTAAAAAAATCCTTTTGGAATCATGCAAAAATCATTCCCTTTTAACCTCTGGCGACTGGCTGCTACCCTTAGATTGATTCAGGTTCCAACTGGTTGCCTACAGTCACATAGATGACGGTCCCAATTTGATGTCGTAGTACGTGATAGATGAGCACGAGGATGATTAACGATGTTAGTTGGATAGAGGCTACATGTGAGATAGTAGGTTGTTACAGTATTTTTTTATAGCGTCTTTACTCTACCTTATAGGCGGCAAAGCCTCAATAAATTATGAGGGATTCCTATCTAAGGTTTAAGCCCAAGGTAAAGAGGATGGGAAATGGCCTTGAGTATAATAGGACCCTCTAAAGAGATCTTCCAGCCAGCTAAGCTTCTTCAACCTAAGGCAGAGCTATGAGCCAGGGTCGTAGGATGGTACACGATAATAAAAGAATTTTTAATGGACGCCACCGTATCTTAATAATAGCTATAATGAGAAACAATCCGAAGATCAGATACGAAAATTTCCGAACAGAAAAAATATCCTTAACGAGCAAAACATAGAAATATAATACTTACTTGTGACTCTGCAAACTGGAATTGGAACGACGGTCTCGTACTATCTGAAAATTTAATCACTTCTTGACATTTTAGAACTAGGGCTACATTAGAGCCTAGTCACTTTATCCAAAAAAAATAAATTCCAAAAAGATTAACTAGTCAAGATTATACCTCAAAAAAGCTTTTAAACACAATACCAATAATATATCCTATTTCACTACAAAAAATTTATAAATATGGTCGCTTGCTTTTATAGAAAAATTATTGTCAACTTTAATGAAAGAAAGCTTTAAAACAACTTATTGCACTTTCTATCAATTTACAAAAAAAAATATATACATCATTTGTACAATTTTTTACGTACTGAAGTTTTTTAGATATCTACTTTTAATAATGTCTACAAGTAGTCTCTTATTATTTGTTTGAATTTTGCAAGTTGAAATTTATTATAGTTCTTTAGGAGAATTAAAGAGTTTTTGTTATTATTCTACAATTTGTATTTGATACCTAAATAGGATCTTGTTAATTTTTTGAATCAAAGGTCAAAAATACTTATTGTTTGAACTATTCTGTACTTCAATAGTACTGTAAAAAATATTGATTTTATAATGTGACAAACAAATATTAACGTGTCACGTGCTTAGTTACGAGTACTTTTTAGTGTAACCTTGTAAATTCAAATAAAGTTATCTTATAGAAATTTCATTGTGTTCATAAGAACATTTATGCACTATCCAACTATTAAATTCTAAACAAAAAAATTATATGTACCAATTTAAATCACTATATAAAATTTACGAAAATTATTATTACATTTCCAGTAATGGTTCCATGAAACGAAAATTGAATTAGAATTGGAGAAGACTCACCACAAATAATTCGCTAAACATCAGCTTTCGTCAATCATCGTGTGTAGTTACGACAACAGGTGCGCGCGGTTCACACGTGCACGGCTCTACAGCTTGACTTCTATACAAAACAAAATTTACGGAAAATTCCACCATACTGAATAGCAACACTTGAAAATCTCAACTTTCAATACTGCATAACAAAAAAATTGTGCTTCAGTGTTCTATAACGATTAGATACATAAAATGTAGTGCTTCAATATTCTATAACAATTAGCTTCATACTAGAGTTTTACTACTGTATCTACATAAAATTTGTGTTTCAATACTCCATAGCACTTAGACTAAAACTTGCGCTGAATAGGAAACGAGAAAATGATTTGGATGCAAAATTGAAATTTATTCACCTACGTAGATGATGTTCATTTTACAGCAACAATAAGTCGATTAAACTATAAATCGGCGTAATAGTATACGTTGACACCATTTCACCTGCCTTTGGGACTACATGTTTTTAAAACCTGCTGGCCTACGTCTCGACAAACTTGTTTATCTGATCACATTCGGCCGTTAAATGACGAACCTTGACCACGAGGCAATTTAATATTCAAGCACGCGCAGAATTGGATTGTTGCATCAACACATACACAGATAAATGAAAACCTAAATTCTACTTTGAGTCCATAGACATAGGTGGAGTTCTAAGTAACAAATAGATATTATATAGCTAAAATAGGAATTTGATATTTTCTGTATAATAAAGGATTTTTGTTAAATAAATATTTAGAACAAAAGCGTACATTAATGAAGCAGGTAATCGTATTCCTTACAAGGTGTTTCTTGGTTCTCCAGCAGTTGTCAGTTTTACATTTTTTTGTTGACCTTACAGGGTTTTAGGTTTGCCCTACTGGGTTTTTGCGCTGTAGTGAAAATAGAATAAGGCACTTAAAGTTTTCATCATAAAATCTCACCATCAACGACTTCCCAACCTGCTTGATTTGAGGATTATATGGAAGTAAGCGGATTCAGAAAATTACTTGCAAAGACAGTCCAACGAGATGAAATCTGATCAGAAAAAATTTGTAAAACCCACGCGCCGTGTGTATGAAACAAGTTGAAAACCTTGAGGTATATAATAACAAATCGCATGTTGTTTTCCATATGGGACGAAGAACGTAATAAAAATTCTAAAATCTATCAAAATTTGCAAATAAATATTCTTATCGAATTTCTTTATTTTTTTTCTATTGCCTTAATACTTCTAAGTTGTTTCGGAAAGCAATTTATCTACATAGTAAAAAATTGTTACAAGTTATGTTCATAAAAGACTTTGTTCTTTAATTTGTTTTTTTTTTGAAAACCATCAATCTCTATCGAATTGTTATTTGAAGAGTTTTAAGCTTAAGTTAAAAATTTTCCTCTAAATTCACAATTTTCGCAGTCTTGGAGAAGGTTAAGTTTCTAAACGATTTTTTCTTTGGTTTGCTTTTTTGTAAACTGTACCGGCCTTCATCGAATTGTTATTTAAACAGTTTCAGCCTTAATTTAACAATTTTTGTTTTTAATTTTCAATATGTACAAAGTTTCGCTGAGCGTTAAGTTTATAAAAGATTATTATCTTTAATTTGTTTCTGTTTTTGAAACTATCAATCGTTAATTTAACAGTTTTGGTCTAAATTCTCAATTTTCCCAAAGTTTTGCACAAGGTTCGGTTAATAAAAGATTATATCTTTAATTGAACTTATTTGTAAACTATTAACCCATCGAATTGTTATTTGAACAATTTTGGGCTTAATTTTTCAATTTTATTCTAAATTCGCAAATTTCACAGTTTTGAGAAAGTTAAGTTTATAAAAGATTATTATATTTGGTTCGTTTTTTTGTAAACTATACCAATCTTTATCGAATTGTTATTTAAGCATTTATTAACCATGTGTTTTTTTTATAGTGCAAACAATACCAAATGGGATTGGCAGATGGAATATTGTGCTCCCCAATGTGTCATTCACGTGAAATTCATTCGTTACAGTGTAATACTTTCCATACAACATCGAAGACCGTATTTTATGGAACATGGGGTGATTCAACATTAGTTTTTAAATTAGCAGCTTCAAAGGATATTTCAGTTTTACACTGGTACGATAATGGAATTCTAAAGTATCCTTCTGAAAGGGACTTTATATCTGCAATTCGCTCTGTAACTAAAACATTACTTAACCAAACGCTATCTAATGATGTTGTACGTAAATTAAACTCTCTTAATCCTCGAATACGGCGGCCACTAAGTCCGCAAGAGCGACGAATTGAAATGGATAATATTTGGATTCTAATTCAAGATAATGAATACCTCTTGTCTATTGCATTTTGGGAAAATGACATATTTCCTCAGGTAATCGGAACTTGTGGTAACTATTTTGTTCTTGAATTTATTGAACCTTTTTCCAATCCGTTTTCAATTTGGTATGATAACGATTCTCTACAAAATTGGAAAGAAAATCTAAAACTATCGATATTGATAATGGAGGTACTGGAAGAGCTAGAAAATAACTTTAAGGAACCTCTTCATTTATGTGATGTAAAGTTTAGTGATTTCGGAATGACGAGTAGAGGAAGCGGTCGAGTAAAAGTGCTTGATCTGGACGCAGTTTTTCCAAAATCAATTATTAGCCGATATATCAACGATTTAGACTTTTGTGCGGAAGACACAGACTGTAAATTTCTCGACTGTCGTGGCCGTTGTGATACACAAACTAACAAATGTTCTGGAGGTGTTTATAATAATAACCTGCAAATCGTATGTGAAAAGATATTCTTGGGTTGGAGAATGTCGAATACTCTTCTACTACCAGGGTTACTTATGTCGCGACATGCGCCTAACGAACTAATAGGAGTTTTGAGAGAATGCGCAAATCGATATAATGAAGAAGGTTTAGGTCGTGCTGCTGCTAATGAAGAGTTGAGACTACTTTTGTACACAGTTTTAACTGAAATAGACGATTTTATTAGCGAGAACGCTTTTTAATCTAATTACTTTTTTATTATGTGTTAACAAATATTTAGTATTATTTCAAATATAGTAGTGGAGAGGAGGCAATTAAAAGTACCTATGATAAGAATATTTATCCCTGATTTTCTACTGTTGTTGTTGTTGTTGGTGTTAGGAATCCAAATTCTAAGAGCACATTCACAAAATCAAAACACTTCATTAAGCAAATGTTAATCATTATATCACGATTAATAGTAATGACGTAATTGATATTTGTCTGCAGTATTCTCCTTCATTATGTGTTTGGTTTCATCGAGCATGGTTGTTGAGTGCAGTAGTAAATTTAAAGATTGTAGCTTGTTATACTTTTGGGCGGCATTGTTATAGTTACACGTGATATAATTTCCGCCATTTTACAACATATACCGATACGTGTTTTATTAGTGATGCAATCGCTTTTTAAGTCAAATTTGCAAGCACAATTTAAATAAAATCAAATTACTCACTTGGTGGCATCTCGCAACTTCATCTCAGGGTCCAATGGTGATATGTGGGTTGAGTTGCAATGTTGATTACCAGATTTCCATCCGTCCTTCCTTCTATTGCACTCGTAGGGGAATGAAAAAAACTAAGGTTCCAGGTACAATAAAAGGTAAAGGTACAAGGAATCTACATACCTAAAAAGAAAAACACACACAACACCAAGATAGTTGTTGCTTCCTCGAGATCTCGTGACTTAGTCCTGCTTTCGACACTCCCGCACCTTCGCTTTCACTCTGCGCAGACGCGACTGTCGGTGACGACGGAGGTTAACATTTTTAATGTAAAAAATACGTGGGAATTAATTTATAAATTATAACTAAATTTAAAAATGGTACATCGCCAATTTTGGCATGTAACAAGCTAGTTGTGTACAACATTTTTGAAAAGGAAAATAGGTAGCCGATAAAAGAATGAGTAAAAAACAATTTAATTTATGTTTGCGTCACAAGAAGTCAAGTTTGTAAATTTATAGAGGAAACCAAAGGTATTGAAATTTAATGTACTTTATAGTTCTTGTATGTTCTTTTCCCTCAGTTATAAAAACGTTTCTATCAGCAATTAGTATTTACTTCGCTACAAAATCTTAGTATCTTAATATTTCTTTAGATGTCGCAATGTACACTCAAACTCCGAACGTTTCAGCGATATGGTACAATGCGATACGTGTGATACTTGATTTGACTATGTATCTGCAAATGTAACTGTAGAGGTGCTAAATCATAATTGTTATTGCAACTTCTGTATAAAAACTGAACGACATTGTTATAATTTTTGTGCGAGTCGGGCACTCCAGGACAACTATTTTGACATTGGGCGTCAGTGAAGCAATTTTTATTCTTCTTGTTTGACAAGAATTTATTTTTAATGTAATCACTTCCAATAGACTTACAAACTTCACGATATTCACGATTTAGTCTGGGAATTACCCCAAGGGCGAGCAATGAGATTGGGTGTAGATGAAAAGTAAACTCAACTATAAAGGGGAATGAAAAGGTAAAGGGGAATTGAGCGCCACTACATCTATATGGGCAACAAATAAAAAAACAAAGGTATCCTATGAGAAGATGCAGAAACTCACAGGCTAAACGGACTATCAAATACATCCAAGTTATACATAACAACACCTCTGGCAACCTGTCAAGTGTATCTACTTCACTTCCAACTGCGATGATCCTGGAAGAAAATGTCACACAATAAATTTTTAATTAAAAGACACAGTTTGCGTCTTACAACAAAAAATTCAGCGATACTCATAAATTAATCACCTTGAAACTATAACACTAAAAGTGTTATATCTAAACATAAATATTAGAAAGAGGTCGTTTACTTCACTTCTATAACATTACTCTGCTTGAGTGTCCCTCAAGTTTCATTACTCAAAATTTATTTTCGTGAATTGTACTGTCATTAAATTTAGAT
>JARFIW010000443.1:0-37539 GCA_036346225.1 Platerodrilus igneus | reverse complement strand
GGTAAATTTGCGAATTTCTTGGTCACTGTGGGGTCTTGATATACTCTAATGATTTCGTTCTTCAATTTTAGATAACAGTCTTTCTTAGGGGTGATTATTTTGCTTCCAGTTAAGCTAAATTGTTTTCGTCTTGATTGCAGTGGACAGTTGCTATTACTTCTGTTGGAAATACGGTAATTCATTTGTTCTTCGTACCTTTTTGAATTTTCATATTGGTGATTTGTACTGGTTTGGCTTCACAGTTGCTGTAATGCTTTGAAAATCTTAATAATTGTACTTCGCAAGGGCTGTCTTTTTGAATAGTTTTTGTTAATTATTGGCATAGATATTGGCTCGGTGTTACTTCGTTACATTTTTCGTTTGTGTAACTATATTTGAGTTCATTTAAGGAAAGGTGTTACGTGCCATTGCCACTTAAACATTGTTTTAGGTTAGTTTTTGGTGTACGGAAGTTTCCCGCCATATTTTCAAATACGCGAGACGCGGGAATTTTTAAATAGACTAGGCGGTGCTTCCGATACGTCAGAGTAGTGAGCTTACGCAGTGTGCTTATCCCTAGAGGGATAGAGCAATACTAGACAAAGGGGGGGAGTTCTCCGCTTCTCTCGCGATAACGTGGCTTTTTACCGAGTATCGTCGGGGTGTGAAGTGCTGGTTTCTTTTCTGGTAACGTATCGTTAGGGTTTACCTATGTAGAAATCCCTTCCTAATTATTGTTTGTTTGTCTACCTCTACCTCCTTCCCGCCCAAACCCTACATAGGTAAGAATTTGCCGCCGCCTAGGACTACCGAACTTCACGCCTGAGGATGACCTCATGTCTACCTTAGCTAGCCGGAGCTGATTTGTACGCATTTGAGAGCGTCGACGTTCATCTCTAATTCCTTCGGGAGGAGCCCGACTTGAGTGGTTAGAGGCCTACCCGAGTGCAGCTTCGGGCGAAGGCAGGATATCTGATGTAAGTAATCCTTTACTTAATTTGCATGCCTTATTCTTGTGTTAAAAATTGAGTGAATTTACGTCGTATTACGCAATATCTGACACGTATTGGTAGTTGACCTCGCCCAAATCTGTATAAGAGTTCGCGCTGCCAACTGCTGATAGTGTCTATTACACCACGCTACCGGTGTTGTATTTATCAAACTTTGTAAATATAACCACCGGCGTGGCATGTAAGAATTTAGCGCTCCAACGTGTTTTTAGGTGGTATGATTCCTATATACCTATGGAATGTATAGATCAATGTAACAAACAAGCTTTTCATCTAAATAAATTAATAAATTCATTATCTATGTTACCTAAGATATCTGTGGCTTTTTAATTTCAGTTGGTACCTTGCAAAAATTCCCCAGAAATTTTCAGCAATTGACAGATAGCGTTTGTAATTAAAAACCGTCATTGTAATATATAGTTTTTATCTAAAAAATGTTAACCTATTTACCTTATTGAAATTTTAAAATGAAGTTCATAACTGTAGTTGCCTAAAAAATGTGTCAGTTATCTGGAAACGTGTGTTAGTGTCTATATAAAACTTCAAATTTTTACAAGGATGTATATTAACCTCACTTTTCCAAGTAAGTATAATAAATAAATATTTTAAGTAATTGCACGTCTTAAATACCGTTTAGTATAATAATTATTTACCTTATATCAGTTAAAATATAACCCTTGCTATAATAATAAAAAACTGTATCTAAAATTCTCTAGTTTGCTTATAAAAAAAAGTGTTTTAATCAATCACTTGTTAACTATATTTAAACTCCCTTTTTAAAGAAACCTTATGTTAAAAAAAAACGTTTAACGTGACGATTTGACCTCTAGAATATCTTTTGAAGATGCTACATTAATAGCCTCGTGTTGTCTGTTGGAATGGTACCTTGCCTGTTTCTGTTTCTCTATTTTGGAGGTTTTTTTTTGTAGCTTGTCAAGGAGATATCCCTTGTTGAGTACTGGCCTTGTTTGCATATAGTTTTAAATGTGTTTCTTTAGTGTGTTGATTGATTAACGCTTTAACATTTGCATATTATTCTTTACCGGTGACGTTCCTAACAAGGTTTCACCCCTAAATACCGTATCGTATTAACTTAAAGTAGCTGTAACGTTTTTTTACCTTCTGATCTGCGTCAAAATCGCATGTTTTATATATATAGTGTCTCGAATATTCTATTCACCATGAATGTTTCTCATTTAAAATCCCTCGAATTAATCTACGAGCTTGAGTGTAGGAATATTATTGCAGCTAGTAATCAAAATGACAGGAGATCTCAGCTCAGGGCTATTTTAGCACAGGAAACCAAAGGCGTGGCTATCTTAAAGAAACCCGTTGGCGATTGGCCCCTTAACGTATCGGAAATTAAATTATCTTTAGATGACATATCGGGTATAATAAATAGAACAGATCCTGGTGCTAGTGATATCGAGTTAGGGAGATTGGCTTCGAGAATAACGCATGTTAAACAACGTACAGAACTACTATCTTTATATAACGATGAGCAAGCGACTCAAGCTAAACAAAGTTTGCTGTCCGAGGTGTTATTGCTTGAAGGGATTGTTCTGGAAAGACTTAATCCTAATGCAGACGTAGATATATCGTTACCCTTTTCAAATCTCGTACTTGCCGAACCTAAACCATTAGGAAAATCTATACCTGTATACAAATGGGGTCTCACTTTCGAAGGGTTTGATTCGCAGGTCTCTTTATCATCTTTTCTTGACCGTATTAATGATTTCAAAATCTCTCGCGGGTGTACCGACCAGGACCTATTTGTCTCAGCAGGTGACTTGTTCGCAAACTCAGTGTTAATATGGTACAGAAACATACGAGACCAAATTTCTACCTGGGAGGAGTTAGTTGCGTGTTTAAAACGAGATTTCCTACCTTATGGCTATATTAACGACCTTTGGAACGAAATACGTAACCGAACCCAAGGTCCTGACGAAAATGTTGTTTCTTTTATTACCTCACTAGAAGCTTTATATAGCAGACTCGACAAGAAACCTTCAGAACCCGAAATTATCGATCAATTACTTAGAAATTTAAACCCCTACTTCTCAGATCGTTTGGCATTGCAGCAAATCTCGTCGTTAGCCCACTTTAAAGACCTATGTCGTTCCCTCCAGGAAGTGAAGTCAAGAATTAACAAATATCGGCCACCCCCCGAGAAACTATCTGGTCTTCTAGAACCTGATTTAGCTTGCCAAGCTCGAGCTTCCCATAAACTATCTACCCTTATCGTTCCTTCTACCGTAACTAATAACTCACTTACCTGTTGGAACTGCAAGCGAAGTGGACATAACTATAATGTCTGCACATACCCTAGAAATATTTTTTGTTATGGTTGTGGTCGCTCAAATATCTACAAATCTAACTGCACCAACTGTAATCCTAACGTATCGGGAAACTCCCGTCGAGATATTTCAAATCAGGGTGTGAATATCTCAAGAATCCAAAATCGCCCTCATCACCAATCATTCAACGGACCCAGACGTAAATAAATTCAAATCATAAAACCACTTCTAACGTTGTACCGTCATTAAATTTATCTAATAATAATACCGCTACTATTAATGTACAAAATGCCTTACTTTCATTAGAGGAATTATGCTATACTACTCCAGCCGAGTGGTCTAAGTGGTTACAAACCGTCAATTCCTTTTACCATAAAAAGACTGCTGCCGTTTCACAACTTGTTAAAAAACCCTTCGATAACCGTCCACACTTATCTATTTCAATAGGTTCCTTAAATGTAATTGCTTTACTGGATACAGGTTCTTCATGTTCCCTTATAAATAACGAAGGTTTACATCAATTATCTCAACAAAATATCAAAATTCAAATTATTCCCGAGAAAACTTCCATAAATTTAGCTGACGATAATCAAATACATGTAACCGGTTCCCTTAAGTTAAAAATTCGAGTAGAATCTCTTGAACGTGAGGTTTTATTTTTGATTGTGCCTGCATTAGCTTATCCCTTTCTACTAGGCGTTGATTTCTGTAAACTTTTTAATCTGTCACTTTATTTCCAGGATTTTTCATGGCAAACCTCTATTAAAACAAATTCTTGTGCATCTACAGGAATATCTAACAAAATCTCTCTTACTGATTCCCAAAATATAACTCTTAACGCTACAATCGACAAATTTCGCAAACTTAATACCTCCGAACTTGGTTGTGTTACAACTGCAACACACGTTATCTCTACAGGTGATGCCCTTCCCTTTAAGCAACGTCAATATCCCTTATCGCCTGCATTACAAAAGCATTTACATGCTGAAATAGACAAAATGTTAGAATCTGGTGTTATCTCTCCTTCAAATTCACCGTGGACCTCTCCTGTATTACTAGTTCGGAAAAAGAATGACGAATGGCGTGTCTGTTTTGATGGCAGAAAGTTGAATTCTGTGACTGTTTCAGACGCTTACCCTCTACCTAGAACTGACTCGATTTTAAGCCGCCTTCGAAACGCAAAATTTATCTTATCTATCGACCTTAGACAAGCTTTTTATCAGATACCTCTCGACTTATCTTCTCGTCAAAAAACTGCTTTTTGTGTCCCAGGCCGAGGTCTTTTCGAATATAATTTTTTGCCATTTGGTCTCTGTAACGCTCCACAAACTTTACAACGTACTATGGATCAAACGTTAGGTCCTATCTTACATCAAGAACGTGCCTTTGTGTTTTTAGATGATATCTTAGTTATCTCAAGTTCTTTCGATGAACATATCGCCACATTAGATGAAGTTGCAGAACGTTTAAACGCAGCAGGTTTTAAGATAAACTGGGAAAAGTCTCAATTTTGTTGTTCATCCCTCACATTTCTTGCTTTTATTATAGATGGGACTGGCTTACGAGCAGATCCTGCTAAAGTTGATGCTATTACTAAATTTAAAACACCTAAAACCGTTACCGAAATCAAACGTTTAATTGAAATGATTAGCTATTATCGCATCTTTCTACCCAATCTTTCAGCTATATCCGCACCCATTACCGCTTTAATTAAAAATAAAAAGAAATCCCAAACTATCGAGTGGAATTTAGAATCCCAACAGGCTTTCGAACAAATTAAAACATTAATCACTTCAGCACCTATCTTAATCTCTCCAAATTTCGATGATAAGTTTTTTATACAAACCCATGCCTCACTTACTGGTTTAGGTGCAATGTTATTCCAGGTAAGCAATGGTTTAGAACATCCAATCGCATATGCAAGTCGTGCCTTAACTTCTGCCGAACAAAAATACTCTGCTACCGAACGGGAACTATTGGGCGTTATCTTTGGCATCGAGAAATTTAGAGGATATGTCGAAGGTACACACTTTACCGTAATCACTGATTGTGCAGCTCTCACGTGGTTTAATAACTTGAAACAGCCCGCAGGTCGTTTGGTAAGATGGAACTTGCGTATATCTCAATTTACTTTCGATGTTAGGCATAGGCCTGGCAAATTAAATATCGTACCTGATGCCTTATCTCGTGATGTCGTTTCTCTTAACCTTCCAAATTTAATTCTGGATACCTGGTACCTCAATATGATTAAAAAAGTTTCCGATAATCCCGACAAATTTCCTACCTTTCGTGTAACTAATAATAGACTATATAAATTTGTATCTTCGTCCCCACATAAAATATCGAATATACCTGAATGGAAACTTGTCGTGCCCACTGCAAATCGCAGTGAGGTGCTCAAATTATGTCACGATGATCCCATAGCTGCACACCTTGGTGTTACAAAAACTCTCGCTAAAATATCTGAATTATATTACTGGCCCACACTTAAGCAATCTGTTTGTCGCTACATTAAGAGCTGTAAAATTTGTAGTTCTCATAAGAGTTCACAAGACGCTCGTCCTGGTTTAATGGGTAACTTTAAGCGTGTATCTTATCCCTTTCAATTAATATCGCTTGACTTATTAGGACCTCTCCCCTGATCGAAAAGAAGTAATCAATATCTTTTAGTCGTTACCGATTGGTTTTCTAAATTTGTTATGGTGCAACCCTTACGTAAAGCTACATCTGCAGCTATAATTAAATTTCTAGAACAAAATGTCTTTCTTATCTTTGGTGTCCCCAGATTATCCTTTGTGACAATGGTGCACAATTTATCTCTAAAGATTTTCAGAATTTCGTTAAAAGTTATAAAGTACAAAAAATTTGGTTTAACGCAAAATATCACCCCCAAGTAAACCCTACCGAAAGAGTAAATCGAGTTTTAATTACCGCTATTTCGTCCTATATTAATTCAGACTATACTACATGGGATGAACATATCTTTGAAATTGCTCAAGCTTTGCGTACATCTAAACACGAAGCAACCCAATTCACTCCGTCATTTCTTGTTTTTGGAAGATATACCCCAATCGATGGGAGTTACTATGGTTTAGTGCCTGACGATACTAACGTAATTGAATTTGACGATAAAGTACGTTGGGACAAGGACCAACAGTCATTACCTTCTATCTTTAACGTCGTCAGAAAAAATTTGTTAAAAGCTTACGAAAAGAGCAAGGACCATTATAACTTACGTAAACGAAGTATTTCCTTCGCCTTGGACGAACAAGTTTGGAAAAAGAACTATGTCTTATCGGATGCATCTAAGAAATTTTCTTCAAAATTAGCCCCTAAATTCATTCTTTGTAAGGTCACTCGTGTCATTAGTCCCCTTATCTACGAACTTCAGGATGCTGAAGGAAAACGCCAAGGCAGGTGGCGTATCAAAGACCTTAAGCCATTCTCTGCCGACCCAAATGCTACTTAAGTTTTTCATGTTCCATGCTCCTCACCATTTACCTAATATTTTTTTGTTTTCACCATCAATTAGTAACTTTAATTACTTATTCCTTCTCTTATACACCTACGGTTTATACGTTAACTCATTTACCTTAAACCCTTTGCTTTTGGTTGACTTTTCCTTGACTATACCGTTGGTTGTGTGTCACTTCATTCTCTACACCCCCCAATATAACTCTGTCGTTTCATTTGATTAACCCTTGAACTTTTCCTACTACATATTATTTGGTTTTAGTATTTCTCTTATATGGTTTAATTGTGTGGTAATTGTCGTAACTTTGGTTGAAATAACTCATTGAATTTTTATGATTGGTTTTAGCTGATGTTGAGTGGATGATTTTTCCTTGGACCAACATAGGAGTCATGACCTATGCCATTGTAAGAAATAGTTCATATTCGCAGTTGCAAAGACTAGGACTACTTATTCCATGTGTTTTCTTCTGAATTATTGCAGTCGCCCACATTATACTACATCATTATTTCTTTTTTTACTACTAAATCAACATAACTTATAAACATTTTTTTCGTTGTTTTTTATTGAACTTTGTGGTGAGGTGTTATTGCTTCTTATTGTTATCTTATTAAACTCTCAGTTGTTTTAGCATATTGGGACAGTGTATCTGTATTTAACTGCTTATAATTGGGCATTTTTGTGTGTTTAGGGTGCTACCGTTTTGAAAAACTACCTTAAAACAGTTTGTTTTTGTGTGTTTGTATCTGTAATGATACTTTTAAGTTGTCGTGTCAACTTTTTTCTGATTTTCTTATCGTAGTCAATGTACTCGTTAGGAAAATGATCGCACTAGTTCTCTTGAGAGTCTAGTGAATGTCAACATATGATATATCTTATCTTGTCGGATCAATATCGCAGGTAGTCCTTCAGACTGCGCTGTGTTTAATAGGGACAATTCTCTACCTTCTCTTGGACGCTTGTCCAAAAACTATACTTTTTTCTTAACCCGCTATCTCCGCTATGCCTTATTCTTCTTTCGGTGGACCTGTTCTTGTCCCTGAACACCCGTCTGCCACATAAGAATGATGTTCCCTCATTCCGAGCTACTAGTCACATTGGCTGGTTGAGTAGCGCTTTGCTATCCACCTTTCCCTCTGTCGCTTTTGCTCAATGCGAGCTCTTCCTCTACTTTCTTCTACCTGGAAGTGTCTCTTATGCACTCCAAAAAACCAACCTCCTTCTTTTTTACCGTTCCTGTTTCTCTACTGCCTTTTCATTTCTGTTAGTCACCGTGTGGTTGCGCGGGAGGTTTTCACAGACACCTGGACCATGTCTCTGCGAATCTTTCGTGGGGTCATGCGGTGCCGCTGTCAGTGCATGGGCTCTGGCAGTGAAGGTATGTATGAGTGTGTGAATGTGTGAGTGAATGAGTATATCTTATATACCGTGTGGATATCGGGTGATAGTATCACCGATATCGATTATCGCCTGGTGCAGGAATGCACCCAAATGTCTTTGCCGGTCTCTCGTGCTGTTTCGTGTGAACGGACCTGCTTCACGGGTTTCTCTTTTTAGAGGGCACGGGTCAATCCCATTTAAACGGCTCTACTGGATCCACTCTTTTGTTGTTATTCATTGTCTTGGGTAATAACCAGGCCAATATCTTTGTCTTCTTTATTATCTTTGACAATACCCTTAGTTTTAATATCGTTATCTTACTGATTACTTTTAATAATAACCTTAGTTTAGTCTCGTTATCTTACCGATTACCGTTAGTAATAATTTTGGTTTAATTTCTTGTTATCTTACCGACTACCGTCAGGAATGACTTCGAGTTATTTCGCGTTATCTTACCGGTTATCTTTAGTAATAACTTTTGTTTAATTTCGTGTTACTTTACCTACTATCTCTTATAATCACTTTAGCTTAATATCGCGTTATCTTATCTAGTATCTCAAATAACAACTAAAGCTTAATACCGTTATCTTATTCATTACCTTTGAGGATAACAACTTAAGCTTAATATCATTATCTTATCTACTATCTTTAACAACAATTTGAAATCTTGCCTTATCTTTTTATCGTCCTAACGTGTGGTATATATGACCAGACGTGGGAATTATTTTTTTTCTGAAATTTAAGTGAAAAAGCTAACCCAATTTAGAAATGTAATTTGTCAGGTTAGCATATAAGGACTTAGTAGGTGGTACTTTTGGTAAATTTGTTGATTCACAACTATGTCATGGACAAGTTTTAAATGTGCATCGTTAGAAAACCAAAGTACCAGTAACAAAATTTGCTAGAGTGCAGAGTGACTCTCTATGAACATTTTAAATTTGGGCACTTCTTGCCAAAAGAAGAATAGTTTCAATGCAACACTCATGTGTGTTTGCACATAAGAACTTTTATGTTAGCTTTAGTTAGATAGGTTTAGATAGTTTAGGCGACTTGTCGCACCCGTGTTAGTTTAAGTAGTGTTTCATGCTCCCCGACAAATTTGTACTGTCGATAATTAGTGTAGTCAAAGACTATCGGGCTACCTATTCCGTTTCCTGGTACTTCGGTAGACGTGTTATCGGTCGAAAAAACCAGGTGGCGCTTTATATAAACATTCTGTAGGTTTTAAGTTAGGGTTTATGTAGGGTAGTTAGGATTTAGATTTTAAGCTGTTACTGTGCTAACAGACTTTTTCTTTTTTTAAGTTTTTTTTCTTTTGTGGCTTTGTCGCGATTGTTACGTGGCATTGGCACTTAAACATTGTTTTAGGTTAGTTTTTGGTGTACGGAAGTTTCCCGCCATATTTTCAAATACGCGAGACGCGGGAATTTTTAAATAGACTAGGCGGTGCTTCCGATACGTCAGAGTAGTGAGCTTGCGCAGTGTGCTTATCCCTAGAGGGATAGAGCAATACTAGACAAAGGGGAGGAGTTCTCCGCTTCTCTCGCGATAACGTGGCTTTTTACCGAGTATCGTCGGGGTGTGAAGTGCTGGTTTCTTTTCTGGTAACGTATCGTTAGGGTTTACCTATGTAGAAATCCCTTCCTAATTATTGTTTGTTTGTCTACCTCTACCTCCTTCCCGCCCAAACCCTACATAGGTAAGAATTTGCCGCCGCCTAGGACTACCGAACTTCACGCCTGAGGATGACCTCATGTCCACCTTAGCTAGCCGGAGCTGATTCGTACGCATTTGAGAGCGTCGACGTTCATCTCTAATTCCTTCGGGAGGAGCCCGACTGGAGTGGTTAGAGGCCTACCCGAGTGCAGCTTCGGGCGAAGGCAGGATATCTGATGTAAGTAATCCTTTACTTAATTTGCATGCCTTATTCTTGTGTTAAAAATTGAGTGAATTTACGTCGTATTACGCAATATCTGACACGTATTGGTAGTTGACCTCGCCCAAATCTGTATAAGAGTTCGCGCTGCCAACTGCTGATAGTGTCTATTACACCACGCTACCGGTGTTGTATTTATCAAACTTTGTAAATATAACCACCGGCGTGGCATGTAAGAAAGGAACTTGGTTTTGAGGATGATAGCTCGATACATGCTAGTAATTTTCATGGGGAAAAGCAAATAAATGATAATAATTGTAAGTGTTACTTTCTACTATGGGGATTTCTATTAAAAAAGTGATTTTGTTATTCTTTACATAGCCTTTCACTATAGCTATTTTTGTAAATATGAGAACGTTTGATTCTATTACTTCGAAGGGTAATTTACTGTTAGTTATGAATGATCTAATTCTTAATAATTCTTTTAATAAGACACTTGGTTCTATGATACTAAGGTGTAATGTGTTTAATTTTGCAAATATTACAGCATTTTCTAATGTAGCTTAAATTTGTTGGATTACAGTAAGGGTTGATATTATTTGAGTGAATATTGTATTGAATCTGATTAAATCTCGCATTTCTAACATTGTGGTTTGCATATTAGTTTCAAGGGTTTGTATTCTATTGGCTATACTGTCTTGATTTCTTACTAGATTTCTTAACATATCATTGAATTTTATTATAGTTGATTGGGTTAGAGATATTTGGTTTCTAACAATGGTTTTGATATCGTTTTGGTTTTCGATTAATACGTCGTTGTCCGTTCTACCTGGGTGGAGGTTGACGGTAAGGGTGATAGCTGTCTATCTGAAATTACATAGTTTCTTAGGTTTTTCAAATGAATATATTTTACTATCTTTCTATTGTCTACTACGGCTATATTTTTGTCTGATATTTTTTGATTTTAAACGGGCCTAAATTTCTGGGTTTTATTTTGTGTTGTTTATTTTGCAAGTTTTTCTCGTACACGGTTTGTCCAATTGAAAATATATTTGTATCTGTATTATTATTGCGGGTAGTTGTAATACGTTGTTTGTTGTTATGTAATTTATCTTTTACCTTAGCGTAAGTTATTTTTAGTTTCTCTTTATGGTCTTTAGCATACAGTTGGTAAACTTCTTTGTTATAATGTGTGTCATAAGGGTTGCAGGAATCTGAATGTCCTAATGTTAATTCTAGGGGTGTAAAATTTCTTGACGAGTGGATCGTGTTAGTATCAGCGATTTGTGCATGACATTAAATTGGTGATGTGTTCTTTCTTGTAAGTTAATCTTAATAATCTGATCTGCTCTAACAGGGTTAGATGTAATCTTTCAATTAATCCGTTTGATTCAGGCTGCTTTTCGGTTATAAAATGAATTTTTAGTTTATGGAGTTCTAGGGTGTTTTGTATCGTTTCATTTCTAAATTCGCTGCCATTATTTAAAGTTATTGTTTCGGGTGTGCCATAAAATGTAAAGTATTGTAAGAATCCTTGGGTTACGTCAATGCTATTTATAGAAGTGATGGGTATCGCTTGACCTATTTTGGTGAATGCGTCTACAATTGTTAAAAAGTTTTGTGCTTCTGCTACTAGAGTGTCTGCATGTAATTTTCGCATTGGTTGATAAAGTTTGTGCTTAGTTCTTTCATATCTTTAAAGTAGTATCGTCTCATGACTTGCTTAAGTGTTTTACTAATTCCACGATGGTTGGTTTTGCCTTCGTGTTGATTTTTAATTACGTCGTTTATTTCGTCAGGGTCATATAAAGTTATTAATTTTCTTGTGCATCTAATAAGTTCAGGACCAGAGTTATTAAATAGTTTAATATATAATTCTAAAAATTGTTTATATAAATGTTCGGTGTTGAAATAAAAGTAGAATCGTTTTTTTTGGGGGGGATATTCTATTAGAATTTTAATTATTTGTTCCTCGTTATCGTTCTTAGTTATTTGGATTTGGTATATTTTCTGGTTGTCTATTTTCGTATATTTCACGGGATTGGGGTTGGTTAAAACTTCGGTAATTATAAATTGATTTGGTTTTATATCTATCGCTTCATTTAAAATTTTAATTGCGGTTTTTGGCTCTTCGTTTTGCGTCGAATGTATGGTGTTTATTTCTTCTGGGTCTTCTCTTATTTCTGTTTCGTCTATGTTGCCTATAATTGACTCCGTTTCTATTGCGCTGAGCTCTATTCTGCTAAGGCGTCTGCGTTATTGTTATAAATTTCTTTTTTGTAAATAATTTCATAATCATACATCTAATCTAATTCTCCATCGTTGTAGTTTTGAATTCGGTTCCTTAAGTTTGCATAGCCATACTAATGATCTATGGTCGGTGTATATGTAGAATTTTCTTCCATAAAGGTATGGTATAAAATATTTCATTGCCCAAATTATTGTTAATAATTCTTTTTCGATTGTGCTGTATTTCTGTTCAGTCTCGTTACATAACTGTGGTAGTGGTAGTAAACTTCAAAATCCGTTCTTATGAAAAACATATGTTATGTAGGTGAGCCTATGCTAATTAATGACAGATTTTTAAGAGCAAAAATCGTATGGAAGGTATTAAAAAAATGCTTTTTTAGTGAAACTGTTGTACAGTGTTATATAACTGTTTGGTAGTTGTAGTAAATTTCAAAATCTGTTCTTAAGAAAAATATATGTTATGTAGCTGGGCCTATGCTGATTACTGACAGATTTTATAGAGCGAAGGTCATATGGAGGATATTAAAATAAACGTTTTCTTAGCGAAACTGGTGTACCGTGTTATATAACTGTTTGGTAGAGGTAGTAAATTTTAAAATCCGTTTTTTGGAAAAATATATGTTATGTAGGTGGACCTATGATAATTGGTGACTATTTTTAAAGACCGAAGGTTGTATAGAAAATATTTAAAAAAATGTTTTTTTAGTGAAACTGTTGTACCATGTTATATACGGTTTGGTAGAGGTAGTAAATTTCAAAATCCGTTCTTAAGAAAAATATATGTTATGTAGGTGGGCAAATTCTAACTACTAACAAATTTTGAAGAACGAAGGTCGTATGGAAGATATTAAAAAAATTGTTTGTTTAGTGAAACTGTTGTACCGTGTTATATAACTGTTTGGTAGAGGTAAATTTCAATATCCGTTCTTAAAAAAAATATATGTCATGTAGGTGGGCCAATGCTAATCATTGACAAATTTTGAAGATCGAAGGTGGTATGGAAGATATTAAATAGAATGTTTTTTAAGAGAAACTGTTGTAGTGTGCTGTATAACTGTTTGGTAGAGGTAGAAAATTTCAAAATTAGTTCTTAAAAAAAATATGTTATGTAGGTGGGCCTATGCTAACTATTGAATAATTTTGTAGAGCGAAGGTCGTATAGAAGATATTAAAAAAATGTTTTTTTAGTGTAACTGTTGTGCTGAACGGATTTTGAAATTTACCTCTCCCAAACAGTTATATGACACGGTACAACAGTTTTACTAAAAAAATAATTATTTTGAATATCTTCTATAACACCTTCGCTCTTGAAATTTGTCAGTATTTAGCTAAGGCCCATTTACATAACATATATTTTTCTTCAGAGCTTTTCAAAATCTGTTACTGATAGGCTTAGACCCACCTACATAACATATATTTATCTTGGGAACGTATTTTGAAATTTACTATCTCTACCATACAGTTATATAATACGGTACAACAGTTTCAAAAGAAAACATTTTTTTAATATGTTCTATACGACCTTCGCTCTTCAAAATGTTTCAGGAGCCAGCATAGGCGCACCAACGTAACCTATATTTTTCTTAAGAATGGATTTTGATATTTACCACCTATACCAAACAGTTATATAAGACGGTTCAACAGTTTCAAAAGAAAACATTTTTTGAATATGTTTTATACGACCTTTGCTCTTCAAAATGCCTCAGGAGCCAGCATAGGCGCACCAACGTAACCTATATTTTTCTTAAGAATGGATTTTGATATTTAACACCTCTACCAAACAGTTATATAACACGGTACAACAGTTTCACTAAAAAAACATTTTATTTAATCTCTTCCAGGCAAAGTTCGCTCTTCAAAATTTGTCAGCATTTAGCATTTGCCCACCCACATAATATATATTTTGCTTAAGAACGGATTTCACCAAACGGTTATATAACACGGTGCAACAGTTTCACTAAAGAAACATTTTTTTTAATATCTTCCATACGACCCTCGTTCTTCAAAATTTGTCAGTAGTTAGCATAGGCCCACTTACATTACATAAATTATTCTTAAGTACGGATTTTGAAATTTACTACGTCTATCAAACAGTTATATAACACGGTACAACAGTTTTACTAAAAAAAACATTTTTTAATATCTTCTATACGACCTGCGTTCTTCCAAATTTGTCAGTAATTAGCATAGGCCCACCTACATGACATACATTTTTCTTAAAAACGGATTTAGAAATTTACTACCTCTACCAAACGGTTATAGAGCACAATACAACGGTTTCACTAAAAAACGTTTTCTTAATATCTTCTATACGACCTTCGCTCCTCAAAATTTTTCAGTAATTAGCATAGGCCCACCTACATAACATAAATTTTTCTTAAGAACGGATTTTGAAATTTACTACCTTGACCAAACAGTTATATAACACGGTACATTAGTTTCCCTAAAATAACATTTTTTCTAATATCTTCCATACGACCTTCGCTCTTCAAAATTTGTCAGTAGTAAGCATAAGCCCACCTATATAACATGTATTTTTTCTCAACAACGGATTATGAAATTTACTACCTCTAGCGAGCAGTTATATAGCGCAGTACAACAGTTTCACTAAAAAAACATTTTTTTAAATATTTTCCATACGACATTCGGTCTTCAAAATTTGCAGTAAGAGCCGAAATATCTGCTCAAAGTTTATTTTCAGAGCATTCTGAAATCATTTCAGGGCAATCCACTGCGATAAGAACCATGTTCGGTTACGTATTACTTGGACAAGTTTTTGACTTACCTAGTCTTGTTAATTCACTTTAACTTTTTGTGGCTTCAAAAACTTTAGATAAGGAAATACAACAACTTTGGGAAATTGAGGACATCAAGATGTCTTCCCCCGTCCGCCCTGAAGATACCTATTGTGAAAGGCATTTTTTGGAAACTTATTCTCGTGACGAAACAGGTCGTTACATGGTATTTCTGCCGTTTGATCGTAGCATCCCTTCTCTTTGACAGAATAGTTTTATGACTTATAAGAGGTACCTTAGTCTGCAAACGCGGTTATTACGAGATATTGAAAACAAACAATTTCATAACCAATTTCTTCAAGAATATCTTTGCTCGGGACACGTGTAAGCTGCAGGCAATCCTTCCGATAACGTGTTGCCACACCATGCTGTATACAAAATGACCAGTAGCACTACTAAACTACGTGTAGTGTTTAACGGCTCTGCCCTTGATTCCTCACATCCATCTGTAAATGATCGGCTATATTCTGGTCCCAACCTTCAAGGAGGTTTACCAGAAATTATTTCTTCCTTTCGATTTCACGCAATTGCTGTATGGACATTCGTATGATGTATCGACAATTTTGGTTCACCTATGGATCATCAATATCAACATATTTTTTGGCGACCTTCTTCCGAGGAAAACATTCTTGAATTTTAGCTTAAAACTCTTACTTATGGACTAACTCCTTTGTCATTTCTCGCCCAGCGCGTTCTTCGACAATTAGTGGTTGATGAGGGCAATGCTTACCCAGTGGCTTCTCATGCTGTGATTAATCACACATATGTGGATGATATAATTTCAGGCTCCGAAAAGTCCACGGCGGCAAAACAACTTCAAGTTGAATTAAATAAACTTCTTTCTCTTGGCAAATTTCAGCTAAGAAAATGGTCTAGCAATAGTGTCGATATGCTACAAGATTTCAGAGAAATAAATCTCGAAGCTCCATTAGCATTATCTGACGATGTTAGCGGAATAAAGATTTTGGGTTTGGTGTGGAATCCAAATTCTGACACTTTTGCTTACTACGTGTTTTCCTTTCAAGAGCCTTTTACCGCAAGAACCATGCTATCTTATATGGCTCGTGTATTTGACCCTTTGGGATGGTTGACACCTGTAACTTTTCTGAGCAAGTACTTTCTGCAACGATTGTGGTTACAAAAACTTAACTGGGAGAACACTCCAGATTTCCCCTGGTGAGTAAAATGGGAGCAATTCTTCTTTCAACTTCCGAGCTTATCTCAATTAAAAATTTCTCGTAGAATATCTCTTCAAGGCTGTACCTATAATTTGTTAGGATTTTGCGACGCAAGTGAAAGGGGCTATTCAGCTTGTGTTTACCTATATGCAACCGCAGATGAGGCTGTTTCTTGCAATCTCTTGCAAGCAAAAAGTAAAGTTGCTCCATTAAGGGCTTACACAATTCCTCGTATGGAACTCCTGGGTGCACTTTTATTGGTGCGCTTGTTACATTCTATCACAAATATGCAGTTTGGTTATGTTATACAAGAAATTAAATTGTTTACCGATTTGCAAATGGTTCTAACCTGGTTAAGAACTCTTTATTATTTGCTCGCTACAATACTTATCCTCGTTTCCTTTATGAGATTTTGGTGATTCGTTAGTAGTAAATAGTCCTGCATTAGTGTTTCTATTATTATAGATCTGCAGTTGAATAAAAGGTTGTTGCTTGATAACGACTCTTGTAACTTCTTTTTGTTACAGGAGACCTGATTTATGTCAGTAAGAAGTTGTAATATGTTAATTGAACTTGTATGAGAATATTTTAGGGTCGTCATCAGCACCTTCTCCTCTTGTCATTTTTGTTAAGGTTACATTATTTGTTGTGCGTTGTAAAGAATAATCATTACTCCTGCCTCCCAGATTAACTAGGGTACGTTGACAGCATCTTTACATTGAACTCGTACTGAAGGTCGGTTTACTACATGTAGATCGTAGCAGTCGGTGAGCAATCTTTAGTATATTTTAATTATCGCCGTCACCAATTGGTATTAGTATTGTAATTAATGATCCGGTACTTTTGTTGTTTTGAGTTGCGTTTTTGGACGAGAATAATAAATTGCAATAGGGGATGTCATATAATTTTAAATTATTGTGTTTACTAAATTAAATATCTGGGTGGGTTTAAATTTAGATTTTATGACATAGGTAAGTGTTTACACTTTTTAAGGTATATGCACTTTATGTCAAGGCATTGGCATACCAACACTTAGCTACTTATTCATCGTGTTGTGCCGTCTTGCGACAGATTATTTTTTCTTTGTTGGCTGGGTTAGTAACATCAAGTACACTATTAAAATATAGCTAAGATTGTAAATTCCAAGGGGGAGACCACGGTCAAACATTTATACACTATTTTAAATACTTTACTATATCGAGAAATTTTTTTTAGTATTTTTTATTTTTCCATAAAATTTTTGTATTTTTGTGTATTTTTACTGTATTTTCAGTGCATTTTGGTATTTTCACTGTATTTTTGGTATCTTCTAAGCATTTTAAGCATTTATATGTTTTTTGTATGGTTTAAGCATTTTCTTTGTATTTATATAGTACTATGGTAATGTGCTTAACAAAACGTCAAAACATTTAAATGGAAATAAAGTTGAACTCCTTTAGTAAGTTTTCTTTGTAAATATTCTTAGTAAATGTTCTGGTTAAAAAAACTATCTGAATATATTTAAAAAATACAAAAATTAAAAGCGCATCTGATACAGGTTTGATCATTGCCAATTTTGATTAATTTGAATGAATTGTTTTACATGTTAATGTGTTGCAGCTTTTTCAGAATTAGCAGCGGCAGAAAGTCATCAACTTTTGCACAATTGTTATTTTTCTAGTTTAAACGAACTACTTCAATTCTTCTAGACCACCGATTATTTCTTATTAATTTCTTCGTACATTAGTAACAGTCACAATATAACTGTATGACAAGTGATGGTGAAAACAAATTTACTGTGGCACGGTTGATTAACTTGGACATATCGTATTTTAATGAATAAGCAAATAGAAATTGCTTGTCTGGACAATATGTAAACTAAATGATTATAGACCTTGATTGTCGTACACTTTTAATCTGCTCTTGTAAGAGAATTCGGAAATTCAAAAATATTTGAAATGTTCCATTAGAAGAAAAAATTAAGGGATTTTGAATGAATTAGGGTTGAAAGTATATCACAAGTGTGTATGGGAAGATGTTTTTGATGTATCTTCGAGTTTTGCATAAAAGTTATTCAAGCTTACATTTTAATTACCTGTACTTATTTGAATTTATACAGGTTTTTAATTAATGAAGCTATATCACTCAAAATGTATTAATTCTCTATACTCTTACTTATTTGACTGATATTGCTGCATGGCATATATGGAAATTGTTTGTAATATAGAACGATTGATTATTTCTAGCATTTATCGTTACCAAACTGAAATTAATTAACACACGTTAAGTATATTGCAGGATGAACACAGCAATATATATATATATATATATATATTGCTGTGTTCATCCTGCAAAAAGCCTCACCAGAGTAAAAAAAAATATTCAAACCTTTCGAATTTGGCACCAAGATTTGCTGTGATTCTCGCCCTGTTGAATCTCTTCTGATAATCGCCTTTTTACTCTTTCCGCCTTGGCTGCTCACCTAGTTAAAACTTTCATCCTCATTCATAAAAAACAAACACATTCCTACCACAAACATCAACGTTAACTCTATTTACATCAATATTCATAATACATTAAAATTTCAAAATTAAATTGTAGCATAAATTTCAGTATCATAAAATTTCAAGATTAAATTTGTCATCATTTTAATTTGCATCCAGAATTAAAGTCTTGTAGGATGCCTACTAATTAATTTAACAATATGTGCAGACCTAAGTCTGAGTACAAAGGGAGCATCTTCCACCCCTTTACGTTAATTAAACAGGTTAGTCTAATTGAGCTCAAAGACATTCCCAAATTTTCATCATAATCAAAACATAAACTGCTAAATACTCCTTTCTACTTAAACAAGAAAATTTTACCTTAAATTCAAAATTTGTTGTTTATACAAATTCACTACTGTCCATTTTAAGTAAACAAATTATAAAGTTATTCAACACACACCAACATATCAAAAATCGAACAACAAAGCATAAGTTACCTGAAGGTTAATGCACTCGTGGCTCCAATGTACATCGTCCTTTGTTAATCACACCATTCCAACTGGATTATGTTTACGGCTTCTGATTCTAAACGCTTTTAAAATTTTCTACACCACCATTCATCTAAAGTTATTTCAGAGCTTCTCAGGAACTCATTAAAGTATATCAAAATCTGGTTTTGTGGATCCAATCACGATTACGAATAACATTTAATTTTTAACACCCCCGAAAAATAGCAAAGAAATTCATACTTCTTTCACGCTATACGCCAAAACTGCCTACTTTTGTTTATTGATTTATCGTTACAAATTTGAATAATTGGTACAGTAATACTCGCAAATATAACTAGACTTTATTACCTTGCATCTTCTTTTCTAAGTGCACTAATGCATAATAACTTGTATCGTAGCACGTAAAGAGCAAACTGTTTTAAAGTATTCAATAATCACCAAAATATAAGAGCAAACTGTTTAAAGTATTGAATCGAAATCGAAAATCTAAGAGAGCGAAACTCATATTAACACGGGTATATATAATGGCTAGCCTGTACGTCGGTTTTGTCCCGCGACGGCCAGTTTTTAGAATTTCGCATTCTCCGTTCCCTTCTCGACAGTCCGGCACAGCGATTCTAAAAATTTGCACACGCGCCAGTTGAAAATCTAAGAAATTTTCCACACGGCACGCAACGCGTCTGCAAACAACTAATTAATTTTGTATAGAAATCGTTACGTTTACACCACTCATATCTGCATCTTATTACAACCAATCGTAGCCCTCGTGACGCTGCTCAAATCACGCCTTTTATTATCTGTGTCTCGGCTTTGAGAGTTTCATCCATCTCTTTCTAACCTGGCCTTAGTGGTGCAAATCGATATTCTCTATTATGGGCTATTTTAATCCACGTGGACTCATATTTTAATATAAGCTACGGTTTATCTGACCGTTTGCAATATACGCAGAATCTGCATGTTTATCCAAACCAATTATACTGAAATTGACTTTTAAAAATACGCAGGTGTGTGAACGTTTTAACATAATTCTCAGAGCTTTATTTCATGGTATTTTAACCTTGGATTTTCACAGGTTTTATGCTTATTATATTATTAATAATGGTTCAATTAACTCCAACTAAAATAATAATGAATGGCTTTGACTTCTACCCTTTAATTTTTAGCGAATACGCACTAAATATTAATTTATTATTTGTACACTTTGTTTAATACCCGTTACTTAAAATTGAATTAATTAATATAAATTTTGCACGTAATTTTTATTTGTTTCTTTATACAGGGTGATTAAAATTGTTAATTAATTAATTTTCTACCCTGGTCTAAATTTGAGTTATATATATATATATATATATATATATATATATATTGTTTTATTTTTTATATACTAATCACGTTTTAAAAAACGTATTCTTAATCTCAGTGTTATGTTTTGAGCCCTTCAGTTGGTCGCCATTTTGTAATGTTTCTGTTATTTGGTAATGGGTTTTGTGATCGCCTTGTGATGTTGAATCAGATGAATAGTATGAATTTCATTTTATTGATGATACCGAACCTAGTGAACTATTATCTGGTAATGAATATGATTTAGATGAAGAGCAATTAATAGAAAATATTTCTAAGAAACATTGTGTATTATACAAAGTGATAGTGAAAATGAGGATGTTGGTGTTTCAGTAGATAGAATTGAAGCACAAGATGAGGAACTAGCGAAAATGTCAACACGTCCTTCTTGTGGTCTTTCTCTTCCTTCAGTAATGTCTATTAGAGAGTCTCCCTCAAATGATGAAAACAAAGATAAAAAAGGTGGTCTTTAGCCTGGTAATGAGAATATAGATGTAAGGAGACGGCGTGCCTGTGTTATTACTTAGAAAGGGACGTCATAATCGAAGTTTCAATTTATTAATTTAGGGATAGTTCGAATTTGCATTAGCTTGCAAATAATACCCTAGTGAAGAAACGTAATCACTCGTAATTACGTTTCTTCACTAAGATATTATTTGCAATCTAATGCAACTTCCAACTATCTCCAAATTAATATAGTGAAACTTCGACCATGGCGTCCCTTTCTAAGTAATAACACAGGCACGTTGTCCTCCATGCATCTATATCCTTGTTACCAGGCCCAAGACCACCTTTCTTATCTTTGTTTTTCGTTTTTTACGTGGCAGCAATTTTTTTCTTATTACCTTTTAATAGTTGCTCAGCCAAATTTAGCAAAGTACTACTATGACTCTGTTATTGATATTAACTTATATTTGACACAATAATCTCATTTACAACTTATTTATTTCAAAAGTTTAATAAAACCAAAAATGCAAGCTTCATTGTTTTTTAGATAACCTTTCTTACCTTACCACTTCCTCCAGGTAGTGTCCCACATGCCCACCAAGGTACTAACCATGAAATTCCAGAAAATAACACTTTACTATTAACAAATTATAATCAACCTGGCAACTTTCCATTACAATACCCCATTAATTTAATTAAAAGCTATGATCACGTCAGATCTAAATAATTAAATTAACGTTTGCTACAAATCCAATCAAACAGAACAAAGACCAATAAATCCTGACGACTTATACATAAAGTTTATCCTTAGAGTAGGTTATGATATAATAAACAAAGAACAAATAACTCAACCAAAATATAAAGAATTTGATCTAATGCATTCTACATAACCATATAAATACAATTTACACTATACCTCAAATAGTTTCCAATATTACCTTTCAAACACAACTCTCTATCTACATTCCGCACTATCCATCAACTCCCGCCTATCAACTAAACTGCCTTTTCTTTGAGTGCTTAAATTCACTGATTTTGAATGGTTAGCTATGTTCTGTGTGTACTTAATGGTATCTGAATTTGGATACTTGAGTACATACGCATTCTCATGATAACACTTGAGCACCTCATATGGTCCCCAATATAAAAGAAAAACTTTTTAATTTCTTTATTAAATTTTGAAGACTTAAAAGTGCGTCTTTACCAATACAAGATTCCCTGGATTACCCTCTCCACCGGATTGGACTGTGAGTGATATACGCTAGATCTAAGACACTCAATTTCGAGGTCCTGTATTGTTTGTATCCACTGATCACTACGACATTGTGTTCCGTTGCCTGATAATAGGCATTTAGGGTTTCCCACATTTGGAATGAACTCTTTTATGATTTTAATTAACAGCATTTGAGCGGTTGCCCTCTTAATGGGATATAATTTGACAAACTTAGAGAAAATGGCTCTTACTACAAAAATATGCTTTAAACCACCTCGGCTGGTAGGAAGCGGCCCAAACAGTTCGACTGATACAATCTCTAATGGTTCCTTTGCCAACACATTTTTCATAAATGTTTCCTGTTTCTGATTATTTACTTTTGCTTTCTGGCAGATTTCGCATCCTCCAATAACATCATTCACCTGTAGCTGTAAATTTGGTATATAACGGGTGTCACGAATTAAGCTTTACAGTTTTTTCCTCCAAAGTGTCCATAAATTAAATGGTATTCCCAAACTAATCTCCTTACTAACTGCTTAGGAATGCATAATACCCACCATTGATTCCTGTTTTTACTTTTTCTAAAAACTATATTCTTATGAACTCTAAATTGTTAGCAGTCTGGCATGTTGGCAACGATTCGTTGCTTAAGCCTTACCATAACATATAATTTAATAAACGTAACCATGACATAACTCACAATTAGTTAGCGGTCTGGAATGTTGGCAGCGATTCGATGCTTAAGCCTTACCATAACACATAATTTAATAAATGTAACCATGACATAACTCACAATTAGTTTGCGGTCTGGCATGTTGGTAGCGATTTGTTACTTAAGCCTTACCATAACATATAATTTAACACTTTTCGTTTTTTTGAGAGGATAACCAGGTAATATTTCATTTTCTTATAAATGGGAATCATGTAAACAAGTTTGAGTTCTTTAACAACCAACAGGTTGCTAATATCTATGTAGAGCCAGGTAGATAGGAAAAAGATAGAAGAGTATAGGAAGACCTAGACCAAGCTATATTAGTCAAATTATTAGAAATTTAGGTAGTGAAGGGTATGTAGAACTTTTTAGATTAGCACAGAATAGAAAAGAAGTTAGAGCTGCGTCAAACCGACCTTAAGTAATGTCGAAAACAAAATAATGATGATATCTGGATCTATTTTAATACCATCCGCACTAATTAAATAACCAAGGAATTTCAATTCCTGTTTCAAAAATCCGACTTGTTACCATTTATAGTCATACCAGCACTATCCAATCGTGCTAATACGTTTTCTAATTGTTCTACATGTTCCACAATGGTTTTAGATGCTATTAAGATGTCGTCGACGGAGATGGTATCAAACTCTAATACCTCGGGACTTAGAACCTAAGACCTAGAACTAAGTCCAGACATTTACTAAATTTTGCAGTTGATACACTTAAGCCAAATGGCAGTACCGTAAATTGATAGCTTCTACCATTTAATAGGAAAGCCGTCAACTGTCTACTTTCTTTAGCCAATGGCACTTGCTAATATCCACTAGTAAGATTAAGAATAGTCAAATACCTTATCCCATTAAATTTTTGAAATAGATCGTCCATGGGAATCCATCGGGAATTAATAGTTTATTGAGTGCCTTAGCGTCCAAACATATTCTTACAGATCCATTTTTCTTTGCCACTACCACTATTGGGTTGGAATAGGGCGAGATAGATCTTTCAATAATACCCGAATACAACATCCATTTAATTTCTTGATTTACAGCTTCTCGTTTCGCAACCGGTATGGGATATGATTTTTTCACTAAAGGTGTATGTTCTTTCGTTAACAAAACACACTCAAATTTATTGCAAAGCCCCGGTCTATCAGAAAATACTTGTCTATTTCTCCCCTTTTACTTGCTGTATTTTTGCAGCATCGGATATGACAGTTACTGGCCTACAACTTACAACATTCATGTGCTCTTCACCATATCTTTGCACAACATCATTTAAATATGGTAGCCGAGCTGGACGAACTTTGCACTGAAATTGTAATGCCTGTTTAGATTCCTCACATTTTACAATACATTTCTGATTTACAGTATTTTGTAACTGTATCTGGATATCCACACCCTTTTGGATGTCAACATTCACAAGTTTATCTTTTACCAACCCACCTCCCGCTCATACAGAAAACTGACTAATATTTTGTAGATCAAAATCAACATTATCACAAACACTAATATACAAAGACTCGCATTCATCCTTCACAACATTGCCAATAAAGCATTCTTCAAACCTTTTATTCGCTATTTTAAAAGTTAGTCGCTGATTTTCAAAATCTAACCAAACACTATTTTTCATTATCCAGTCGGTTCCCACAATGACTGGCATGTTAATGTCTTTTACCACTAAGAACACAACCGGAACGATTTGATTTCATATTTTAAGATTCAGCAGCACTTGTTTCTTTACTTTGGTGACCTTCTCTGTGACACCCTGTATGGAGATTCCTACTGCTGGCAACACCAGAATCTTAACGTATTAGCTTGTAGACTGTATTATCTTTTCAGAAATAATACTGATCGTACTCCCGGTGTCTACTAACTCTTCCAAACCATCACCAAGCACACATTTGATTTTTGGCATATAATTTACATTTGAATTTGAATTCCTGGATGTGGTAATAGTTTGAGTTGAATGTTTTATTCGCAAAGGTTCCCATTTTAATTTTAATTTATCCCAAAATTCCTTGAAAAATTCTAAATACCTAGTTTGCTCCATGGTTTTGCACTGTTGCCGCACTACAGGAGCATGTACTTCGACGACATCTAGCTTGGGTTATTGCCAGAATTTATTTGTGGTGCATCACCTTCATCCCATCGCTCTCTGTCCCCTATATCATTATAACCTCCCAGACTTCTTCCATATGACCTCTTACCCCTACATCTCTAATGGGTTACAAAATTAGCCCTATTTGTTCAGTTCTGTATACCCCCTCTACCATGTATGAAATTCCCTGGATTACTATCTCCCATATACCTATTATTCCTAATCCCCCTATTCCCTTGTCTATTCAGACTTTCTACCACTTTCAGTAGATTGTCCACTTTTTCAATTTGTGATGTTAATAAAATTCGCTCAACTTCAAATGGAAAGTGTTTTATTATAGCCTCTACAAAGATAACTTCCTTCATAAGGGTTGCAAGAAATTGGAGCTTTTCCCACCAATGCCATACATGGTGTTTCGTTGTACCTGTGTGAATTATACACGTGGCTAATGAATTTTGGTGTCATATTTCTTTCTGTTTCCTAAGTGACCAAAAGGTTTTTAGAAATTCGGTCTTAAACTCATTGAAATTATTCCATTGTAACTCAGGTAACTCAGAATGCGTTGACCATATTAGAGCGTCCACTTCTAAATAATTGATTGCAATTCCTATTTTTTTGCATTTTTGGTTCAAGATCGTGTTTGAATTTCCTGTTCTAATTTTCATTGCACTTGCTCTAAATTAACTCCATTTACTTTCTGCAATTGATCGATTTGGTTTTCTAATTTTCAATTAATCCTTTCCAAGTTCTCATCTAAATCCGCTTTTAATTTTAGATTCTCTATTCTAACACCCTCAGTTATATCCCGCGTTATTTCTTTAAAAACTGTATAAAACTTGTACTGCCTAAACCCCCCTTGTATGTTGGTCTGAATTTCTGTCTCTACAGTTTCCCACTGTTCCAAAGCGACCATAGTATTTTTCTTTTCCTGTTCACTCATGGCTATTCAATAATATATATATATAACACAGGGTTTTCCTAAGGGGGACTTGGGCGTCCTTAGGGAGGAATACCGTATTAACTGCTAACGCAGGAGCTGTAAAGAAAATTTAATTAAATATACCAAAATGAGGACACAAGAGGTATTCTCTTGCTACCTCATATAAAAACAACAAAGATTAATCAAGCAACAATAATATGAACACAGATTTTATGCTTCAAATTCTGAAAGGGCTATTAAAGTTTCTTGTTAAATTGGGTTTACCACTTTACTCTATTTGATCTTATACTTTGTTACCCTACTTCTGAATGTACTTGTTCAGAATAAAACAATTAATTAAGAAAATTAAATGTTGCTTCTTTAATTAAAATTGTTCTTTCATAAAAATTGTAAATATAAAATTCATGTTTAAGAAAAGATAATTCAAGTTTCAACTACTCATAAGGTAGGATTATATATTCAAAGAAAAATATCAAAAACTTTAAATGTTGCTTTAGTTACAAGAGTTTAACTTGAATTTACACCAGAAATATCAGATGTTTTTTCTGTTTACATATTTATAAAACTTTAACTACTTTGTCTATTAATTCATTATTCAAAAATTGTAAGTGAATTCATGCATATTTGAAACATCAATAAGAACTCTTTAGGTTTGCCCAACCTCATAAAATTTAGTAACTGTAATTATACTGAACTAGTATTGACAATAAAAATTTACTAAGGTCCTTCTTAATTTGCGAAACGGATTTATGATAATAGATAGTTACAAAAATATTTTCTGAAGAATCCTCGTATCAAAGATCACCAAATGTAGACGTGATGCAAGAATAATTCTAATCTCTTACCTTGGCTCTGCAGGTTTTGTAACGACAACATGTTAGGGCAGGTGTTAATACATATATTTTTCAGAAAACAAGTGACGTAAAATCTACATGTTTCACGGAACACGAACAGCTGCGTGACCCTTGGACCGGACCATACTAACTTCCATGCGTTTTTGTTATATGCACAAACTGGACCAACCAAATTCCAATACTAAACTTAGATGTTCTACTGTGTGTAAATCTTGAACGAAAGTTTCAACGGTACCATTCCAATGCATCATCGGACTTAATTTCCACACCATAAAAATTTTTACATACTTTGTAGAACGTTTCCTTAAAATTCGAACTTATTGTTTTCTCCATAACATTACATAAAATCCAACTATCCATCGTACGGTTGAAGGACGTTCATATTGGATCGATACCCTATCGCAAAGTTGACGTGAATGAACCATAAGTTGGTACTCGCAGGTGCAAAAGTAGAATTTATATCTTCTTTAAATACAGCATACTCGCTGCCTTAGTTTTATAAAACCAGATAATACAAAACGACTTCTTAAAGTTGAGAATTATAAAATAAATATCTAATTGAAGACTTTCTACAAAGCGTTGAAAAACATGTTTTATCGTAACTTTTACGAAATTATTAAAGGAATATTTTAAGTGCTATTTACACAAATGTCCAAAGAATTATTAAATGAATTTATCAAAGGAATTATCCAAACGAAGTTATTTATTAAAAGTCATTCAAAAACGTCGTTAAAAGGAACGTTATAACAGAAGAAAAGAAAAAATACGAAAAGAGCGCTACAACAAAATTATTCAGTTGGTCTAATTAATTATTATTTTAATTTTTACCATCGTTAAAACACAAAGCCTAGTGTTCCGCGCACTAGGGCTCTACTACCGCACAAAAAACCAGACGCAAGTTACATGCCAGAATCCTTATTAGTTCCATAATCGTTCTCGACGAGAGCTCTAGCTAATGTGAGTGCAGATGTGCTATGCACGAAACAGGAAAGCTGCTTGGCTTTGATAATAATTGTATTAACATTCGGCGCCTGATGTTATCAACCAAACTATCATTTCTGTATGGCGGTTAGCGCGTACAATACCAATACTGGTATTTATTTGTTTAAAATGGTTTGCATGATATTAATGACTATACTAGAGTGATTAGGACTAAAAATTCGTTGATGTTCTGCAGTGGTCAAAAAAAACTGTTACAAGTTTAATCTTTTCTCTTGCACCTGTTAGTACGTCAGCGACCCTCACACACACTTTCATGAATTTTTTCCTTCTGCAACTATTAGAACTAATATAGCATTACATAGCGCCACCAGTCCCATAGGTAGCACTCAAAAAATGACGTAGATATAGCAGCTTAAAGTTTATGCCCTTTGGCGATGTTAGCCCGCCCACTTTACTTTTTCTAATTTTTTTTTCTTGCATCTGCTAGTACTAACATAGCATCGCATAGCACCACAGATCGTATAGCTACCTGTGTTTTAAAAAACATTATATTTAATTCAGGTCTATAAGTGTACTTTTGGTATGTTACATACAAGTTGCATATATAATATAATGGTCTTTCAATCACTACGTGACTCTGCCATTATAAAAACACCGAATTGCACATTAAGAATTAGTGCTGCAAATCTTCCACTAAAGCAGGTATAGTAGTGTTGCGGAAAGAATTTTATATAACGCCACCACTGTTTTTATCAAATTAAGTATTACAACAAATTTTAGGTTGATTTATTGCATGAAACTTTAAACCGTTAATTGTTACTATTTAAAAGATTCAACCAAATGCGAAAGGTGTGGGCTGTAGGCATATCTTAGTTGCTGCAAGCTACAAACTATCTATACTCCAGGATTTTACAGGTTGGCAATCTAACTACAAAAAAACCCAAAATAAAATAATACGTTTTGCCATCCACTTAATGGAAAAAATTCTGAAAGATGTTATTTGGGAGTTTGTAGAACTAGGTCTATCCCACCCAAGTTTAAACCGCTGTAGCTTCAACATCTTTTCCAATCTAGCTACCTACACAATTTTTGCTGCTATGCGGAGGCATAATGTCACAAGCGAAGTTCTACGTGTTGGGAGGGAGTAGTGAGGGTGGAACCACTTTCAACTTGTTATATCTCACCCATTTGGTTTAAAGTTAAGCAATTGGTGGTGTTACGTAATGCTGTCTTAGTGTTTGTAGGTGCACGAAAATAATAAATTATAGTGCATACAGCGAGGGGTGTTAATCTTATCTGGCCACAAACTTCTAATCGTTATACTTTGGGTGTTAGGTATGCGACTGGTGGTACTACGCGGTACTTTGTTAATACTAGCAGTGCGAGAAAAAATTTTGCCAAGAGGCTCACGCTATTTTAGCTCTCCTCAAAGTGTGTACCGATATATCTTGCCATTTTTTAGGTACTAGCTATGCAACTGTTGGTGCTATGCAGTGCTATATCAGTTCAAACAGTTGCAAGAGGAAAATTTCAAAAAGTGTGTGTGTGTGGGGGTGGCTGACGCACTAGCAGGTGCAAGAGAAAAGATTAAACTTTAAACTGTTATATCTCCGCCATTTTTTGCGTGCTAGCTATACGATTGGTGGTGCTATGCGGAGCTATGTTAGTACTAGCAAGTGCAAGAAAAAAAATTAAAAAAAGTGGAGTGGGGGGGCTAACATCGCTTAAGGGCATAAACTTTAAGCTGCTATATCTACGTCATTTTTTGAGTGCTAGCTATGGGACTGGGAGTGCTATGTAGTGCTATGTTAGTTCTAACAGTTGCAAGAGGAAAAATTTCAAGAAAGTGTGTGTGGGGGTGGCTGACGTACTAGCAGGTGCAAAAGAAAAGATTAAACTTTAAACTGTTATATCTACGCCATTTTTTGGGTGCCAGCTATACGATTGGTGGTGCTATGCGGTGCTATGTTACTACTAGCAAGTGCAAGAAAAAAAAATTACAAAAGGTGGAGTGGGGAGCTAACATCGCTTAAGGGCATAAACTTTAAGCTGTTATATCTACGTCATTTTTTGAGTGCTAGCTATGGAACTGGTGGTGCTATTTAGTGCTATATTAGTTCTAACAGTTGCAAGAGGAAAAATTTCAAGAAAGTGTGCATGGGGGTGGCTGACGTACTAGCAGGTGCAAGAGAAAACATTAAACTTTAAACTGTTATATCTACGCCATTTTTTGAGTGCTAACTATACGATTCGTGGTGCTATGCGGCGCTATGTTAGTACTAGGAAGTGCAAGAAAAAAATTAAAAAAGTGGAGTGGGGGGCTAACATCGCCTAAGGGCATAAACTTTAAACTGCTATATCTACGTCATTTTTTTAGGTGCTAGCTATGGGACTGGTGGTGCTATGTAGTGCTATGTTAGTTCTAACAGGTGCAATTAAAAAATTTGAAAAAAATGTAGTGGGGGGCTGACGTAGCCTAGGGCCCTAAACTTTAAATTGCTATATCTACGCCAATTTTTGGGTGCTAGCTGTGAGAATGATGGTGCTATGTGGTGCTATGCTGGTGCCATCAGGTGCAAGAAAAAAATTTGAAAAAAAGTGTAGTGGGGGGCTGGCATCACCTTAGCCCCCAAACTTTCAACTGTAATAACTCACATAGTTTTTGGGTGCTAGCTATAAGTCATGTGGTGCTATGTGGTGCAATGTTGGTGCAATCAGATGCTATACAGAAAATAAAATAATTTGCTGTTGGGGGGCCAAGGTGATCTTGCCGTTATTTACTGTTTTCTAGCAACAATTTTGTGAAGCTTAGAAAAAATAATTTAAATATTTTATTACAAATATTTACATATAGATTTCGAAATTTGCAAATTGTGTCTGACTACATCGGTACTTATAATTCTGCACATAATTCTCCCTTACCATACTTAAGGAGTAGTTTCACCCTTGTACTGAATAAATTATAACTCATAAATAACGCAATAGAAAATATTCAAAACGTTTGCATCCAATCTTCCAATTGTTTATAATAGATACATCCATCAGCAAAGGTCCACAAAAGCCAGTCTTGTGGGTGGCAGCAACCCCTATACTACAAAAATTTGTGCTCGTAAATAACGGGATAGAATATTTTAAGATTTTTATACAATCTTCTACTCTAATAGTACATTACAGATCATCAGTCAGCAACGTTGCACCAAAGTCAGTCTAAAGGGCGGCAGCACCTCCCTATACTAAAAAAATGTTAACCTCCTAACGACTCGTTAGAAAAATTTAAAAATTTTTGCATGCACTGTTTAAGAGTCTATAAGATAATCATCCACTAGCAATGGTGAGCCAAAGCCGGTTTTGGGGTGGCAACAACCCCTAAACTAAATAAATTGTATCTGGTTAAAAAGTTTTATAGTTTTAATATGAAATCATCCAATACAATATTACAAAAATAAACACACGTAACGGGGCGTGAGAGCCAGCTTTGGGGGTGAAAGTAACCCCTACATTGAAAGAAATTGTAGTTCGTAAACAGTCCGATGTAAAAAATTTTAAATTGTGACATACAATCCTATAATTTAATACAAAAATATTTACTAGCAACGGTGCATTAAAGCCAGTATTGGGGACGGCAGCAACCCCTATACTGAAAAACATTATAGTTCATAAACGGCACGATACACAGTTTTTAAAATCTTTACATGTAATCTTCTAATAGTTTCTTTCAAAACTACTCTCAGGCAATGCTGTGCCAAAGCCAGTCTTCGGGGTAGCAGCAACCCTTAAACTAAATAAACTGTATCTCATAAAGGAGTGGAAAATAAGTTTCACGTGCAATTCTCTGATAATCCTAATAGTCTACTACAAACATAAACACCACTAGAAGCACACGAAGGTCAGTCTTGGGGGTGGCAACAACCCTTAAACTAAATAAATTGTACCTCGTACAGGACCGGGTAAAAAGTTTTCACATGCAATCCTTTAATTGTCTATTACAAAGATAAACACTGTCAATGGTTGGCGAAAGCCAGTCTTGGGGATTGCAAAACCCCTATACTAAAAAACATTATAGCTCGTAAACGACATGATAGAAACTTTTCAAAATTTGCACATACAATGCTTAATAATGTATAACAAAAACATCCACCAACAACAGTGCACCAAAACCAGTCTTGAGGGTAGCAGCAACCCGTAAACTAAATAAACTGTACCTCGTATAAGACTGGAACAAAATTTTCATATGCAATTCTCTAATAATCTGTTCTAAAAATAAACACCACCAACAGCACCCGAAGGTCAGTCTTGGGAGGTGGCAGCAACTCTTATACAGGAAAATATTATAGCTCGTAAATGGTTCAATAGAAAACTTTAAAAATTTTCTAATGCAATACTTAATAGCCTACATTAAAAATCATCTTTCAGCAATGGTATGTCAAAGTTGTCTTGGGGTGGCAAAAACCCCTAAACTAAATAAATTGTATCTGACTAAAATTTTTTATAGTTTTAACATGAAATCATCCAACACACTATTACAAAAATGAACACACGTAACGGGGCGTGAAAGATACTTTGGGGGTGAAAGTAACCCCTACATTAAAAGAAATTGTAGTTCGTAAACGGTGCGATGTAAAAATTTTTAAATTATCACATGCAATTCTATAGTTTAATATCAAAATATTTACTAGTAACGGTGCATTAAAGCCAGTCTTGGGAACTGCAGCAACCCCTATACTGAAAAACATTATAGTTCATAAACGACACGATACACAGTTTTTAAAATTTTCACATGCAATTTTGAGACTGTTTGGAGGCGTACCTCTATTGATTTATAATCTGAGCTAGTCTAAACCCAAATTGGTCTTCTCCTAGTATTTCTTCAGCTCGTTTTTCCATTCGTCTTTGTACAATTCTAGTTAATATTTTTGATACGTGTGCTGTCAAAAATATTGTTCGATAATTTTCACATCTATCCGCGCCTTTCTATTTTTGTATGGTTACTATGATGTTGCATTTGAAATCTTTGGGTATCCTGCCTGTCTCATACATACAGCTCACAAGTTGAAAGAGACGTTCAGTTACTGCTTGTCCAGCGGCTATTAGGGTTTTTGCTTGCACCTTATTTGTACCCGAAGCCTTACCATTTTTCAAACCCTTTAATGCTAATTCAAACTCATCTCTAAGTATAGGATATCCCAAGTCATCATTTTCAATGTCTGATTCCTGTTCTAATGCAGACAGTTTCTCTGCTGCATATTAATTCCCTATATATTCTTGCCATCTACCCACTTTCTCTACATTTTCTATAATGTCGTTTCCTTCTGCGTCCCTTATATTTTTGCTATACGGTTTTATATCCTTAAAATTGATTTTAATTAGTTTGTATGCTTTGTCTTTCTTTCCTATTTCCATCTTAGTTTGTATATCTTTGCACTTTTCATTAATCCATTGTTCTTTAACTTTCCTGTATTTGCGAATAATTTCCCATTTTATGGCTTTGTATGTCTGTTTTCCTGTTTCATTTGATTTATTTTTGTACCTTTGTCTTTCTTCTATTAAATTCAGGAAATCCTTTGTTATCCATGGTTTCTTATTTTCTTTTTGTGTATACCCCAGAATATCTCTGGCCGCCATGTCTAGACTGGATTTAATGTTATTCCATTCTGTTTCTACTTCCTTAGTATCAGATATTTTTCCGACATCTTTCAGCAATTCATTTGACTTTTTCGAATCTTTCTTGAATATCTTTATCTTTTAGTTTCTCAAAGTCAAAGTGCCTTTTTTTCAAATTTTTAAATTTATGTGCGGCCTTCATAATTACGATGTTGTGGTTAGTGTCTATATCTGCTTCTGGGTAGATTGTAAAGTCTTTTACTTGACTTCTAAACCGTTGTCTAACACACAACAAAAAGGAAGATACCTACATCACAATCATCTGATTTTGGTGGTACACTTAACAATATTGTAAACGGTCTGGGATTTATGTTTCTCAATCCCTTCTCTTATTGCTGGTTCTGGAACAATATCTTCAGTATTTTTTCAAATAAATCGAATTATATCATAATAGTAAAATAATTCTAAAATAACCTTTTGTTATCAAAGTTTCAATAAAGCCTGCTTTTTCTAGAATATTGATAATTGAAGTTTTGTACACGATTTCTAAAGCTGTGAAATGTGGGTAAGACAAATATTTTTTTTTCAGAAGGGCTAGCGTCATCCTAGAGTTCAGGCAGAAGTAAAGAATGGGCTAACGAAGAACTGGATATTGCCCTGGAAAAAAACAAAAAAAAAATCTGTTTCTCAGATTTACTTTCGAGTATTGTATTTAAATAAGTTCAGGTGATGCACACAAAGCCTTTTGCACATTTTGGCAGCAACGAAGTTATATTGTAAAGTGAATAAGTTTTGAAATTTTAGTGTAAGGTAGGCTGTCATTAATTACAATGTTCCATTATAGCAGCTTTCCCAGATCATTCAATAAACATCCACACTATAAACCATAATTAGGTTTATATACCCCACCAAATTAAACCATTTTGTAGACATTTTAATGCAAATATGTCAATAAACTATACGAGAACGCTTTATGCATCTAAACGAACATAGGAATGACCAAATATTGTACTGGCGAAGAGATTCTTTTTACAATATTAAAAAAAATTGTATTTTAAGTTAAAGATTTTCCTAACCCATAATCTCTTCAGCATCTTTTAGTTAAAGTGTGCAAGAGACTTTCTTTAAAACATTTGGCGGTGTGCTGTAAACGTCTTCCTTATTTTCATTTTTGGCTTAAAATTGTTGAAAACGGCGGCGTCCGTACATTTAAACGCACTCCCTATTAGTCAATTAATACCACGAAAGAATGCAGCTTTTTTAATAATTTGTATTTGTATTTTAAATTCCTTCAAACATTGGTAAAGAATTGAAAAAATAATTTTTTAAGTGGTTTCATAGAAAAATTGATAATGTTTTTTACAAACCGGAACTATTCTTTTAGTAATTTCACGAAGTAAAAGATCGTTTCTGCTTATGAGCTTTGATATCATGCAAGTAGCAGCTCATTCTCAAGATGCCGACGGTAAAACATTTTAAGTAGTGCAGTTGAATCAGTGCTAGTTATTGAATAATACCCACCACGATGTTCAGCTCCAATTAAATAATTGCATAAATCATCATACCAATAAAATCAATTAGTGTATGCAAAAACATAATTTTCAGAATAAAACTATTCCAAGGGATTAAATTTGAGGTTTAAAATAAATTTAGCGAACATTTATTTTCTGATGCCTGCACCAACTAAATCAAGTTTTAAATAAACCGTTTTAACGTCTTGATTTACACAAGCATATCCATAAAATGTAAAAACTACCAACCTTTCTAGAATTAATAGAATTAATGTTTTGTATTAAAAAAATGTCATCAAATTTGAAATCTAAACCACTTCTTGATCATGGAAAGCTATGATAATAATTTAAAGTGACATAATTACTCTTACTTTTTACATCCTGATATAACTTATAAAACATTGGGAATGCATACACATGTTTTAATTTAACAGCGCATCGGACACAAAGTAGAATATTATAATGCGTACGCAGCACTTTGAGAGACGATAGTATTATCATCATCAGAAAGCGCTTGAGTATTGATGCTATAAGTTTATTCACTCACCATCTGATAATAATACTACTCGAACGTTTGAAGTCGCCAGGCAACAGAAAAACAAACAATTAATTGTAGAAAGTCCAATCACTCATATCTTAGTCTCTTTTAAGGTATTAATTGTATGTTTTATCTCCGTTACTTCAAAGAGTTATTGACAACATTGCAAGAAGCAAATGTGATATTAGATTTAATGTAAAATGAAAGGAAGATATACGACGGATGCAAAATTAAATGGCTTTGAAAGGACTCTACAATAATAGGAAAATACAAAATAGTGTATATCTATATATTTTACTATTTTACAATACTTTTGTGAATTTGGGCTTCTTCAAGAAATAAACAACAATATACTCCACACATGTAATGACCTATTTCCGCTATTTCTGGTGGACGCTAAAATGTATCAACTTTGTAAAGACGCAGAATTGTTAGCAGGATGTGTATATATATATATATATATATATATATATATATATATATATTAAACAACTATTCTTAATCTCAGTGTTATGTATCTAGCCTGATCGTCTTGTTCGTCAAGTCAAATAAACCTAATCACGACTACCACTATGAATTGGTCATATAGTTTCGCTATAGTTCTAGCAACTCTAGTGAATGTTCTTGAAGCTGTTGAGACATGAACGCCAGAGAATTAGCCGCACTCTGTAGGTGCCCATTTGTAGCCATAAACCGCAAAGAAAGCAGCAACTGATTTATTGGCGACACACTTTGGTTCCTGCAAAAGTTGTTATTAAATTTTTTTATATAAGTACCAGTGCCTCATTTACATGTCTGTCGGATATTCTATTTCTTCTTTGATTAAAGCAAGCAATTGTAATGTTGTTTGTTTTGTGAAACTAAAATTAAACTGAGCTTTTATAATAAATGAGTAAACTTACCTACCGGAACCGTTCATAAAACCCTAGTTCATCCAGATTGTGGAAATGATCTCATCGAACGTAAATATTACGAGAGAATCTAAAACCTATAATTTCCAAAACATCCAAATCATCCTCGAATATGTCTTCGTTGTAAATTTCTTCATTAGCCATTGATATTGTATTTCGTATAAATACAAACAAACCACACCTTAAGATATGTTCACCCATAAAATACGCAATGCGCATGATCGATGAAATGATTATATTTTAAGAACTCGTTGATCCGTGGTTTAACTTGAGAGTTTCTTAAGTTAGAGTTGATGTCGGTGCAAATAAACACCGATACTTATGAATCTTCTAATACTTAAGCAGCGTTTAAAAATTACGGTGCAAATGGGTATGTATTAATGACGTCTCACTATTTGATTAAGAACGACATTTACCATACCATGCAGAGATCACCTACTTGCAACTTTGGATGCCCTTTTTCGTAATTACGATTGATTACGTTTCTTCACTAGACTATTATTTGCAAGCTAATGCAAATTCCAACTATCTCCAAATTAATAAACTGAAACTTCGACTATGTCGTCCCTTTCTAAGTAATAACACAGGCACATCGTTCTGCATAGGCCAAAGACCACCCTTTTTATCTTTGTTTTCATCAATTGATGGAGACCCTCTAATAGATATTACTGAATGAGGAGAAATCCCACAATAAGGACGTGTTGACATTTTCTCTAGTTTTTCATCTTGTGTTTCAATTCTATCTACTACAACACCAACATCTTCATTTTCACTATCACTTTGTATAATACGCAAACGTTCCTTAGAAATATTTTCTATCGATTGCTCTTCATCTAAATCACATTTATTACCAGACAATAGTTCATTAGGTTTGGTATCATCAATAAAATCAGATTCATACGATTCATCTGATTCAACATCAGAAGTGCTGCTACTCGTAGACTCGCCAACATCTGGTATATCATTGCTTCTTTCAGATGGTGTATTTTCTTCACATTCTTCAGCAAATTCATCAAGGAAGTGGGTTGAAGATTCTTCACCACTGCTTTCATTATCAATTTGATTTGCTGGCAAATGTTCTACTTTAGCACTTACACCTTTAAACGATTTGTCATTATCAGAATCTTGAAGAGAAAAATCGAGATCGTCAGATTTGTCAGAATCATCAGCTGAAATAGTAAGTGCATTATAAGTCTCTTCGAAAAGAGGCGAGGGTAATGT
>JARFIW010000442.1:0-35000 GCA_036346225.1 Platerodrilus igneus | reverse complement strand
AACTTAGAGGATAAACTAGAATGGGAAGAATTCGATAATAATTTCAAATTAACATTTAAAACGGGACCGAAAGAATAGGCCACAGTCCATCATGTGGCAACGGTCAGTGGCAAACTCAGACATATATTAATAAACTTAGGCAGAATATACCTAGAATATCGAAGCATATCAGTTAAAGATTACTTGGTGGTGCCCCGGTGCCTGCGTTGTCAGGACCTGGGACACATCACTAAGTATTGTCCTAAAAAATCAGACTCCTGCAGTCACTGCGGAGCTGAAGAGACCAATCATAATAGATCAACTTGTCCGAAAAAGGACCAACCTGCAGTATGTATACCATGCTGCAGGAGAAATAAAAGATGTAGTAGTAACAGAAAAGACTGCCCGACACACAAACTACTAATGGACAGATTAATCCAAAAAATAGACTATGGACCTTAAATCCATAGAGACAGGAATCGAACATATACATTTAGACATACAACACGAAACAGAACAGGGCATGGCTTCGCAAGGAGCCATACCAAAAACAACAAACAATACACCATCACGAACAAAAAGAAACAGATTGAGAGCAGAAAAATATAGACAGAAAATAATTGCAGACAGGAAAGAAACGACTGATCAAAATACACAAACGGACGACAGAACAATAATAACACGTAAACTAACGACGTTTCAAAGAACATTAAAGTTCTTCCAAGTTAGAATTAGCAGAGTGTTGCCAATTACGGATACAACAACAACAGTATCCGAACTAACCCAATAACTGACAAAAATTTTTACAATTAAAGAAGTGGAAGTTGAAGAGCAAGAAATTGCTGAAATCTCACCAAAAACACACGCAACAGAAATAAAAGAAATCTATGACAACATCGAAAATAGAATGCAGTTGGCGAGAATCGAGGAACCTCGGTTACTCACCACTGCACTAAGAATTATAATTAGAAATAATCACGAAAACGGAAAATCGATTTTATTTTCCACGCCAGAAGCGGTGGATAGGATTACTCTGAAGAGTAATGGCCTGCCGACAGACAGTAAACAATTAGATGAACTATTACAGGTGGTATTCAAGAGAAGAGACGAAAAGCTTGATTACGAGGATATCTATAAACAATTTGCGATGATGCATGGCCGTATAACTATGGACCATACAAAGAAATGGCCGGAATGTTTTATCAAAACATTTAATGGCTGATACAACTTTTAAAATTGGCCAAATCAATGGAATGAGAAGTACTACGGCCATGCAGGAAATACGAAAAATTTCTGAAGATCTTAACTTGGATATAATTCTTGTACAAGAACCGTACACGAAAAATAGTAAAATACCTGGAATGCCCGTAAGGGCAAGACAGATAAACAATGGAGAACAACCAATGACAACAACGATGATTTTTAACCCTAATATTACAGTAACTAAAATTGATAAGTTCACAAACGAGCATTGCGTATGCATTGAAGTAAATTTGAAGGATCTGGGGGATTGGATTATAGCTAATAGCTACTTCCAATTCCGTCTGGATCCAGAACCATACATCACAAACCTTAGAGACATAGTAAGAACATATAACCATAAACCAGTGCTGCTATTGGCTGACGTTAATGGCAAATCTGCGTTATGGTTTAGTAGCGAAGTAGACGAAAGAGGCGAAAAAGTCGAGGACCTAATTAACGAGCTCGAGCTCGAAATTCTCAATTGTCCCAATAATCCACCCACATATAAGAACCGAGCAGGGGTGGAGACTAACATAGACGTCACACTGGCGAACGGAATTCAATCAATTCGTACAGGACTGGAAAGTCCATGATGCGATCACCGTAAGTGATCACAACATGATCACGTTTAACATAAAAAAAGCACGTACACAAGAGTACATTAAACAAACAAGATACATAATAGCCAAAGCAAACTGGAAAAAAACCTTAGAAGAATTCAATCCACCACGAAATATACGCACGAATGAAAGTATACACGAGTATACAAAAGATTTAACGAAAACGATAAAAGAGGTGATGAGGAAGACAATCCCTCGAAAGAATATCGAAAACAATATCCGTAAAGTCCAGTGGACAATGGAATTGCAAAACCAGAAAAAGGAGACGCAAAGGAAGAGAAAAGTCTACCAAAACTCTAAATCTCACAACGAAAGAACACACAACTTAGAGATATATCGTAGAACTAAAGAAAAATATCAAATAAAATTGGTAGAAATGAGAAAGAGAACCTGGGATGCCTTTGTGGTCAGGCATCTCCAATTTGACCCAAAATAAAACCGCCGACAACTTACTCCACGCTTATACGAAGCGATGGAGTCGAAACAGCGGATTGGCGAGAGACTGCAGAGACGCTTTTAAATACTCTCCTACCGGACGATGACCGGGCAGGAGATGAATTAATACATCGACAAAAACGTTCAATCGTGATAGAACACAATACGAAGGGGAATAAAGTATGGAACAGGGAAGACCCTGACCTACCCCCGATAACAGAAGATGAAGTTTTTGACAGCATAAAGAAAAGTAGCAATAAAAAGGCACCAGGACCAGACGAAATACCCGCAGAGGTAGTTAAAGCGCTGAGTCCGAAATTGGTACCCGTCTTAACGGGCCTTTACAACGAGTGCCTCCAACAATGCAAATTTCCAACATCTTGGAAACACTCAAAACTAATTGTGATCCCAAAAAACCAACAGCAATTAAACATACCTAACAAATACAGGCCAATTAGCCTTTTAAACATACTTGGCAAAATATTCGAAAGAATATTATGCAACCGACTACAAGACCATCGGTCGATAAAAGGTATGAACAACAGACAATACGGTTTTAGACCAGGGAGGTCTACCGAAGATGCGATAAACGAAGCCATCTTAGGAGTAGAGTCGTCAGAGCTGAAATATGTGATAATGATTACCATCGATATAGAGGGGGCCTTCAATAACCTTTGGTGGCCCGCTCTATTCATCAGACTTCTTGATATAGACTGTCCTTCACAGCTATATCACATATTTCGCAATTACTGTATGGATAGATACGTAACCATCGAGGGAAGCGAAAGAATAACAAAGCGTGTTACCAAGGGCTGCCCGCAAGGGTCAGTCTGCGGTCCCACGTTTTGGGATTTACTAATTGAAGAACTTCTGGAGAAGCTGGAAGCCTCACAGGATGTCTTATCCGTTATTGCATATGCGGATGATATTCTGTGCTTGGTGGACGGCGACTCCAGATTACACGTACAAAATAAAGCTAACAGAATGTTAGATGAAATTAATGAATGGTGTAAGGCTAACAAATTGCATATCGAACCATCAAAAACAAAATACCTCATAGCAAAAGTGAAATTAAAAAGGGAACCTGTTATCAAGATAGATAACAGGTCGATTAAGCGAGTAACATCTTTCAAATACCTGGGTATAACCATTGATGAGACTTACATACCTTAACCCTTACATACAATAACACTAGAAAAATAAACAATGCAATACATGAATAAAATCACTTTACTATAAAATGAAAAACATCATATGATTGTATTCATTTTACTTTCACTTGAGTTTGTAATCATGTGGGTGTAAATAATTTCTATACCTTTACCAACATAAAGGTTACGGTTAAACAAACTAATAATTAAATAAAAAAAATATCATAAAGTGCTTGGTGTACCATTAACCTAGGTTTTAATTGGTCAACGTTTAACACAACTTGCAAATTATATTCCTAATAAGGAAAATTCAGATTAGTTGGCTCAAGTTTACAACTTTATATTTTTAAAATTATTATCACAATAGATTGTACCAAGGTTAGATTTAGTCACTTGTAGCAATTGTCCCAAACCAAATAGTAATGCAAAAGATGGGTTGCTTACCAGATGTCCGAACCTCGATGATATAATAAAGGCTTATAAGTTGACGCCTGGATAGGTACACAGCTGAATGCAGTACCAATAATAATACAACCATATAAAAATGATGAAGGCACGAAAGAAATAACCCACAAATCCAAACAACCCTATCAATAAATGTTCAGTTAGAACTTCATCTATAAGCAATTTTAGTTTAGGTTAAGCTAGATTTAGTTTCACGTAAGGCATCAAACGCTAAAATATTTCATGCGCCGTACATTAGGGAAATAAAATTGAAAAAAGAATTTCGGGGTGTGGGCCCGATGTCGTAAGGTGTGAGATGGTTTGGGGCCGGTGGAGGGGGAAAAGATAATCTGATTATCTCTGCCCCAATAATACTACTATATCATGTCTCCCGCGAATAGATCGAAGGAGCAAAAAAAAAAAAAAAAAAAAGGTCCTCGCATTAGTTCTATGATAGGCTGTAGAGACGCTAATTAGGATAGGGAAACGCGGAAGCCGAGAGAAATCTCGGATGAGGTAAAAAAAAAAAAAAAGGTCCTCACATCGGTCTATGATAGGCTCGGTACGCTAATTAGGATAGGGAAACGCGGAAGCCGAGAGAAATCTCGGATGAGAGTAAAAAAAAAAAGGTCCTCACATCGGTTCTATGATAGGCTCGGGACGCTAATTAGGATAGGGAAACGCGGAAGCCGAGAGAAATCTCGGATGAGGTAAAAAAAAAAAAGGTCCTCACATTAGTTCTATGATAGACTCGAGACGCTGATTAGGATAGGGAAACGCGGAGGCCGAGTGAAATCTCGGATGAGAGTAAAAAAAAAAAAAAGGTCCTCACATCGGTTCTATGATAGGCTCGGGACGCTAATTAGGATAGGGAAACGCGGAAGCCGAGAGAAATCTCGGATGAGAGTAAAAAAAAAAAAAGGTCCTCACATTAGTTCTATGATAGACTCGAGACGCTGATTAGGATAGGGAAACGCGGAGGCCGAGTGAAATCTCGGATGAGAGTAAAAAAAAAAAAAAAAAAAGGTCCTCACATCGGTCTATGATAGGCTCGGGACGCTAATTAGGATAGGGAAACGCGGAAGCCGAGAGAAATCTCGGATGAGAGTAAAAAAAAAAAAAAAAAAGGTATGAATTTCCTAAAAGAATGGTACATCATCTCATGCAGCTGAAATTTAATTTCCAAAAGAGGGTGCTCGCTATGATATAAGGATTATCTCGCCTTTCGGTCCACTTCTCGGCCGTCGGATATTAAATTTTCGAGTAATTTTAAGAATACTCAGAGTTCTAATATTTGCTAGGTGCATTCGCATAAGCACTTTACATACCCGGAACGCGACTTTTAATATAGACAACGACCATACCACGTTGAAAAGCACCGGTTCTCGTCCGAGTTTCAATCGCGCGGTCGAGAGGTTCGGACGTATTTCGTGCTTCTATGTCGTTTCGAAGGTAGCATAAAAGCTTTTGTGTTCTGAGCGCAAAGTATTAATTCAAATAGAAATTCCTTAGAATTTCAACAGACAATTAATATTAATGTTATTAGTGTTAAACGTAAAAATGTGACATGATCTTAGTTTAGTTTAATTAATAATAACGAGAAAGGGACTCTGATATAGTGTAATTACTTTTAAATATCGCAAACATCGAGTTCGTGAATAATTATAAATTCGTGTATGAAAACGAAGAAGTCTAGCAATGTAGTTATACGTAAAGCTAAAAAACATGATAAATTAGATATTAACAGCGAAATAATAAATTTACAAGGTTTACTGAAACTGAAAAGTAAAATCCTCAGTGAAAGCGGTCCATCTAAACCGGTGTTGGATACGTTAGAAGTGAGTGGGCTTGATACGCAGGTAACAGACAATAATAGCACATCAGGGGTAGCGACCGCGATCGTTGCTAATGTCACTGAACTTCCGGAATGCTCTGTGACTAATACAAGCTGCAATATGGAAAGAATGAATTTTATGAATAACTTCGAAAAACGAAGTTATTTAAAAGAAAAGACTACAACAGAAATTGATGCAGAAGGCTTTAAAAGACCAAGAAAAGTTGCGAGAATTATTCGCAAATCTGAAAGTCAGGAGTCCGTCACAAGCGTACAAAATAGATATACTCCTATTCAAAATCAGGATGAAGAGAAATGCATGTCGCAAATGGACTTCAACGATTCCGATAATGAAAGTGTTTCTCAGCCACCAATTAGAGAAGTTGCAGTACGCAAAACCAAACCTCCGCCACCTATAGTTGTACATGGGAAAGCTAAAAGCCATAAGCAACTAATCCAGCAAATTAGCGCGAAAGTTAATAAAGGCTTTTCGGTAAAATACAACACGAATAGCACAAACATTTTCATTACGGATCGAGCGGAACGTAAAGAGTTTATAAAATGCATGGAGGACGACGAAGCCAAATTCCACACATTTGCTGATAAGGACGAAAAATCCCATGCATTTGTTTTGCGCGGACTAGGCGGTGAAATAACAAATGAGGAAATTAGCGAGGAACTAAAATCCAAAAACATTACGGTAACAAATGTATACAAAATGAAAACCCAAAAAGCCCCCTTATATCTGATAATAACCGACAACACCGTGACACTTAAGAAATTGCAGCAAGAAATTAAAAGTGTAGCGTACACGCGTATTAGCTGGGAACGCCAACAAAACAAGAAGCGCATCACACAATGTCGCCGCTGCCAGCAATGGTCACATGCAACTGGTAACTGTCGTGGCACAATCAAATGTGTTAAGTGCGCACAAGAACACTGGACTTACCAGTGCACAAAGACCAGAGACTCGCCTGCTAAATGCGCAAACTGTCTAGGGGCACATCCAGCCAGCAGTGAGGAATGCCCGGTGTACGCCAAAATAATGCACAGACTATTGAATAAAGAACACGAAATTAGACAGACAACAAAACCTACGAGTAACTTAATTCCTAACATCAGAAGTCAGCAGCAGTTTCCTTCATTAAGGGTAGCTGGACCCGCACCCACAACGAATGCTTGGACGAAAGTTCCCCAAAATGAATCGCATTTTAACAACAGCGAAAGGACAGATATTACGGAGTTCCAGCAATTAATTCAAGAAATAGGCAAGCTCAACTCACTAATAAATGTAAATAGTATGCTAAAAGCAGTAAAGGACTTAAATGTAGTTTTAAGCAGGTGTAAGACAGCTTTTGAAAAATTCACCGCATTTAATGATTTTGCAATGAACCTAAACAACTATGGCTTATAAGCTGAAACTTGTAACGTGGAACGCAGATGGACTATTAAATAAGTTAGGACAATTAATACAATTTATAAGTGCAAACAAAATAGATATAATTCTAATAAACGAAACAAAACTGAAAAAGTGCCACAAAATTAGAATTAGAGGTTTTACTATTATTCGCCAAGACGGGCGAAATGAAACAGGTCAAGGTGGTGTCGCGATAGCGATTAAAAACAATATTCCGCATAGTGTAGTGTGTTTAAAAGATATTAGTTTAGAAACTATATGTGTTAAATTAGTCAATAAGGTGCATATCGTGTGTGCATACAACTCCCCTAGAAACAATATTAGTGTAAGTGACTTAGATAAGATATTTGGCGTATATAAAAAAGTAGTGTTAGTAGGTGACCTCAATGCGAGGCATTTCAGTTGGAACTGTCACCGTAACAACAGAAATGGCATAACGTTAAGGCAATACGCTAATAATAACAACTTGGAAGTGCTTTTCCCTGACAGTGCGACTCATTTTCCCTGGAACGGCACAACGCCCACTACCATAGATTTAATAGTAGCGAAAAATATAAGTGGAGCTATGGACCCAAAATCACTTGCTGAACTAGAATCAGATCACAATCCGGTGTCGTTTACCCTAGGTTAAAAAAACAAATCACTTGCTTTGATATTACAAGCCTTGAAAGTTGTGTTGGATTTTACAAACCATAACAAAACATTAAAAATTTACAACAAATAAAAAGACCCTAAAAACAACCCTCAATCGACCTAACGGAAAAAACACAGAAAAAATAAAGCGGTGGCAGCAAACACAAACCCCGACACAAAACGAATTGACAGAAGAAAATAGTATCAAAACCTTATTGAAACCGAAACAAAAATGGAAAAAGCTTGGAAAATTAAGACCCCAGGACAATACAAGGAAAACAACAAATATTAAAATCATTTGAAGATCCAACATAAAAACCTGGTGATTACAAAACGAAAAGGCACACCTTAGAAGAATTTTAAAAGGATAGGGAACCAACAAAATGCCACAAAAATAGTACCAATAAAATGTTTTACAACAACGAAAATTACACCTCCCACTTGAACCTACAAGATATAATTACAAACCCATCAAAATCAAGATATTGAAAAACTCTTAAACAAAAAGCCCGGGAATCACAAATTCACAACAAATTATCAAGAATTTCCCAGGAAACGATTCCAATTCAAATAAAACATAATTAAGTTTCCATTTCCCAGAAAACTGGAAAATAGCCCAGTATCCCTTCCGCAAAAAACACAGGTAACAGCAACAGACCTATATTTACTTGACCTTGGGAAAACTCTAAAAACATTAAAGCGATCAGAAGGAAAAGGTGTAAAATAAAGGACTCTAAGGGTTTAAAAGAACACAAATATAAAAGTGGTCTATTAAATGTTGTTGCAATTTAATAAAAACAAAGTAAAAATGGTTTTTGGATTAAAAGGTTTTGATAAAGTTGGATTGCGGACTTATTACCTTTAAAAGCTTTCCCTTTTTTTTTACCTATACTAAAACCGAAAATTTATAAAAAACAACCAACAGAAACTGAAGCCTTTAATGCCGGGTCCACAAATCATTCTAGGCCCCAAAATATTTACAATGTTCCTCCGGGATTTCCAAGCCAAGAACAACCTCATTGTTTGCGCGAACGGTAAGCACTTCCGCTCCGCAATATTGTGTAACCCTTTTTTTTTTGCAAAATTTTACAAAAAGGAAAATAGCTGTAAATCCGAAAACAGAAGACATATTTAAAAAAATTCCCAACTCAAAAATTTCTCTAAAATTTCTAAAAGAATCCATACAGTAAAATATTGGGGTGCATTTGGAAAACGTTGAACTTTGGCCAATTAAAAGAGATTTAAAAATACCAAGGCCTAAATTTTTATGCTCCTAGCCAAAATAGAATTTTAATAAAAAAAAAACGTTTAAGCAATTTCGCCTACAATTACAACGTGCCCAGTCTGGTGTAACTTGAACCGCCTTCCTTGCCTTTTCCTCCTGATTATCCAAAATACGAAGTAATTGAATAAAAAACTACTATAAACGGGGTAAATTTTTGTTACAGACCGAAATTCCAAAAATTCATTCACACAACTCGCAACCCCTACAAAGTTACCAAAATCGAATTCGCAAATTCAAAATAAAACATAAACACCTTCGCTTTATATTCCCGAGGTTAAAAACCTTTTTAAAACTTTAAGGCGGTTTTTTTTTTTTGCTCAAAAACACATGTAACATTTCAACAGAACTATTTAAGCAATTAACCAATTGCAAATTTTCTAAGATTAACCATAGCAAAAGAAGAAGAAAGAGGTGGTATATAATTATGTGGCATCTTGCAATTCACAAGAAAAAAATAGAAGTTCTAATTATTTGTTGCATTGAATAAAATTTTATTACAAAATTAAATAAAGTTTTTGAGAGGTTCTCGTCCATCACCGAAGAAGAACGTTGGGCCGGTAGTACTTGGTGGGTGAGCTTAACACCGCGGTGTTTCTTTTTTTTCCTTTTACGTGGATTATCGGATTTACCCTAATTTGTAATTTGTTTTAAAACCAAAACCCTATTTATTTGAAATATAAGTTTTTTGGGTATAAGACCCGAGAGGTCGCAGGACAAATTCCATTTTAAAGCATCCGGAACCCTTCCGATATGTGTACCAAAGTATCCGATTCGCATATCACTTAAAGGGCCCATAGGACAGCCGTGCGCTTTATTGGAGTTCGCGCGTTTACTTAACATTGCTCTGGTAGATTGGATGGGTGGCCCTGTTTTTTTTTTTTTTTTTTTAGCAAGACCATACATTGCAGGCAGGGCCGTGAATCTCCATAAGTACATAATTTTTAAAACCCGTACACGATTAATGCAAGTTTCGGGCTGCGTATGAATTTCCAAAAGAATGGAAACTACATTGAAATTTAATTTCCAAAAAAGGGTGCTGCATGAATAAGGATTTCCGCCTTTCGGCCACTTCTGGCCTCGGATATTAAATTTTCGATAATTTTAAGAATACTAGATTCAAATTTGCAGGTGCATTGATAAGCACTTTAATACCCGGAACGCGATTTTAAAAACAAACCATACCACGTTGAAAACACCGGTTCCCCGAACCGAAGTTAAAACTTCGCTCAACTTGGTGGGTCCCTTAAATTCTTGTCTTTTTTCCTTTTAGTGGATTAGTGAACCCGTTTTAATTTTTTTAAAAACAAATTATTTATTTGAAACATAAGCCCTTTTTTTGGGTATCAAAGCTCCGAATCCAACAAATTCGGACTTTTAAAGATGGCAATTCAGAAGTGTGACCAAATTCCATTCCAATATTAAACCCATACAAGGTGGGTTTTTGGGTTCGCCGTTTACGGGGAAGTTGCCGGTCAGTACTTGGATGGGTGGACCGTGTTTTTTTTTTTTTTTTTTTTTTTTTTTTTTAGCAACGTACCTATACATATAGCAGTTGCAGGGCCGTTAGTACATCTCGACATGGAAGTACATAATTTTTAACAATCACGTACACGAGTTCAATGGTTTCGGTGCTGCGTATGAATTTCCTAAAAGAATGGTACATCATCTCATGCAGCTGAAATTGAATTTGTAGAAGAGGGTGCTCGCTATGATATAAGGATTATCTCGCCTTTCGGTCCACTTCTCGGCCGTCGGGTATTCAATTTTCGAGTAATTTTAAGAAAACTCAGAGTTCTAATATTTGCTGGGTGCATTCGCATAAGCACTTTACATACCCGGAACGCGACTTTTAATAAGACAACGACCATACCACGTTGAAAAGCACCGGTACTCGTCCCAGTCTCAATCGTGCGGTCGAAGGGAAGGACGCTTTCTTGCTACCTGTTAGATTGAAATCGTTGCGTTGTGAGCTTTAGTAAAAGCTTTTAACAATACAAAGCGGATTTGTATTTTCAATTCCCAAAAAGATTAATTGTTAAATAACCTCGTAACAGTGTAGTAATACGGCAATGTGAACCTCTAATTTAGTTGAATAGTTAGTTTTAATACGAGATAGGACTCATAATTAGTGTTGTAAAATTTATAAATGAAAAGATTAAAGATGGTGTAAATAAGAAACCCACGTTAAAACAGTCGTTAACCAAATTAAAGCAAGTGAAGTTGCAAATTTTAAAACCTTATATAAGTTAAAAGATCGAATAGTACGGAAATTACCTGCGGCGCATCACTTCCAGTTGTTACAACCCAAGGGTAACTGACCCGTCATCTGCTGAACCACCTGCATCCACAGGTAGGAACACGACTCATTGACCTCAGAAACGATAGCGCTTTGTATGAAAGCAAATGCAGCCGCCGGAATCCTACCTTTACAAACAGGTGATGCATTAACCAATGAAGTAGAAATGGCAAATGCTCAAAAGCAATCGCCTTTCGCAAAAATGCGGTTCCCCTTAATGAAAGAAGTGTTTCTCAAATTGACGCTCGAAATTTTAATGTAAACAGCAGAAAGACGCAATTTAAACAGCTTTTCCGCAGAGCAGCTGACGGCGAGCGTGAATCGTCCATAAGTAAAAAGCATAAAATAAATGAAGAGACGGTTAACATCAGCACTAAAAATAGGTTCAAGTATTAACAGAAACTGAGGACAACGCTGATGCCCAAATTAATGTTAACGACGAAGAAGAAATGGAGGACGTACATGAACCCTATACTCACTAATGAGCAAAAATAGTAGCATGACAATGGAAAATAAGCGCCTATTGTACACGGCAGTAATCAGACCAAACAATATGCTGCCCCTATCTGGGCAGTATCCAAATATAATACTTATAAAGCCTCTAGAAACAGTACAGAACAAAATACTAAGATTAATCACCAACAGTGGCAGGTATGCTAAAATAAGAGAACTACATGCAACAGTGCAGGTGCCAACAATAAAAGAGTACGTCGAGACAACCGCAGAAAAATTTTACGAGAAAACCAAAACATCAAGTAACCCACTGATCAGAGGAATCACACGAAAACGGTACACAAAGAAACGACAGTGAAAAACATCAATATCTGCATCAAAACTTGGGTGTCTTCAATTCAAATTAACCATGTAAAACATTTAAACAACATTTAGTGAAAGTTAGTGAAGCAGGTTTTTAACTTTTTTCCTGTAAATAGACAAAAATTATAAGAATAGTATAATTTGTAAAAACATAGCTATTATGTATCAATAATGCTCTGCTCTAATATATTTACCTAAACCAAATATACAGGGTGGATAGGGCATATATAAAAATATATTGGTTTAGATTAGGCCTCAAAATGGCAGAAGCTAGATGTACCAAAAATTGTCAAAAAGCGGGATCTGGCATCCCAAATATTTTCATGATACCATCTACAATAAATTTGTTTGTTGTTGTTGTTGTTGGGTTCTCGTCCGATCACCGAAGTTAACAACGTTGGGCGCGGTCAGTACTTGGATGGGTGACCGCTTGGGAACACCGCGTGTCGTTGTCTTTTTTTCCTTTTACGCTGGATTATCGTGATTGACCCTGAATTTGTAATTTGTTATTAAAACCACACAACCCCTACCATTTGAAACTGATACAGCCCTCTTTTCAGGTATAAAGAGCTCCGAGAGGTCGTAGGACAAATTCGCGACTTGTTACACAGCATCCGGCAACCCTTCACGGTATGTGACCATTCAAGTATTCGATTCGCATATCATCTAAAGGGGCCCAAGCGACAGGCGTGTGCGTTTAGTGCAGTTCGCGCGTTTAATGAGTTAAGCACCTCCCGCTCTGGTCAGTACTTGGATGGGTGACCGCTTGGGAACACCGCGTGTCGTTGTCTTTTTTTTCCTTTTTACGCTGGATTATCGTGATTTACCCTGAATTTGTAATTTGTTATTAAAACCACACAATCCCTACTTTATTTGAAACCGATACAGCCCTCTTTTCAGTGCCGACTGCATCGGAGCAAACTGAATCGGAGCGGACTGCATCGGAGAAACTTGAATGAGTGCCGACTGCATCGGAGAAAACTGAATCGGAGCGGACTGCATCGGAGAAACGTGCTAGAAGCCGACGCATCGGAGAAAACTGAATCGGAGCGGACTGCATCGGAGAAACTTGTAAGGCCGACTGCATCGGAGCAAACTGAATCGGAGAGGACTGCATCGGAGAAACGTGCTAGGAAGCCGACTGCATCGGAGAAAACTGAATCGGAGCGGACTGCATCGGAGAAACTTGAATAAGTGCCGACTGCATCGGAGCAAACTGAATCGGAGAGGACTGCATCGGAGAAACGTGCTGGAAGCCGACTGCATCGGAGAAAACTGAATCGGAGCGGACTGCATCGGAGAAACTTGAATAAGTGCCGACTGCATCGGAGAAACTGAATCGGAGAGGACTGCATCGGAGAAACGTGCTAGGAAGCCGACTGCATCGGAGAAAACTGAATCGGAGCGGACTGCATCGGAGAAACTTGAATAAGTGCCGACTGCATCGGAGAAACTGAATCGGAGCGGACTGCATCGGAGAAACGTGCTAGGAAGCCGACTGCATCGGAGAAAACTGAATCGGAGCGGACTGCATCGGAGAAACTTGAATAAGTGCCGACTGCATCGGAGAAAACTGAATCGGAGCGGACTGCATCGGAGAAACGTGCTAGGAAGCCGACTGCATCGGAAAACTGAATCGGAGCGGACTGCATCGGAGAAACTTGGAAGCCGACTGCATCGGAGCAAACTGAATCGGAGAGGACTGCATCGGAGAAACTTGAATAAGTGCCGACTGCATCGGAGCAAACTGAATCGGAGAGGACTGCATCGGAGAAACGTGGGAAGCCGACTGCATCGGAGAAAACTGAATCGGAGCGGACTGCATCGGAGAAACTTGAATAAGTGCCGACTGCATCGGAGAAAACTGAATCGGAGAGGACTGCATCGGAGAAACGTGCTAGGAAGCCGACTGCATCGGAGAAAACTGAATCGGAGCGGACTGCATCGGAGAAACTTGAATAAGGCCGACTGCATCGGAGCAAACTGAATCGGAGAGGACTGCATCGGAGAAACGGCTGGAAGCCGACTGCATCGGAGAAAACTGAATCGGAGCGGACTGCATCGGAGAAACTTGAATAAGTGCCGACTGCATCGGAGAAAACTGAATCGGAGGGACTGCATCGGAGAAACGTGCTAGGAAGCCGACTGCATCGGAGAAAACTGAATCGGAGCGGACTGCATCGGAGAAACTTGAATAAGTTCCGACTGCATCGGAGCAAACTGAATCGGAGAGGACTGCATCGGAGAAACGTGCTAGGAAGCCGACTGCATCGGAGAAACTGAATCGGAGCGGACTGCATCGGAGAAACGTGCTAGGAAGCCGACTGCATCGGAAAAACTGAATCGGAGCGACTGCATCGGAGAAACTTGAATAAGTGCCGACTGCATCGGAGCAAACTGAATCGGAGAGGACTGCATCGGAGAAACGTGCTAGGAAGCCGACTGCATCGGAGAAAACTGAATCGGAGCGGACTGCATCGGAGAAACTTGAATAAGTGCCGACTGCATCGGAGAAAACTGAATCGGAGCGGACTGCATCGGAGAAACGTGCTAGGAAGCCGACTGCATCGGAGAAAACTGAATCGGGCGGACTGCATCGGAGAAACGTGCTAGAAGCCGACTGCATCGGAGAAAACTGAATCGGAGCGGACTGCATCGGAGAAACGCGCTAGGAAGCCGACCGCATCGGAGAAAACTTAATCGGAGCGGACTGCATCGGAGAAACTTGAATAAGTGCCGACTGCATCGGAGCAAACTGAATCGGAGAGGACTGCATCGGAGAAACGGCTAGGAAGCCGACTGCATCGGAGAAAACTGAATCGGAGCGGACTGCATCGGAGAAACGTGCTGGAAGCCGACTGCATCGGAGAAAACTGAATCGGAGCGGACTGCATCGGAGAAACGCCTGGAAGCCGACTGCATCGGAGAAAACTGAATCGGAGCGGACTGCATCGGAGAAACTTGAATAAGTCCGACTGCATCGGAGCAAACTGAATCGGAGAGGACTGCATCGGAGAAATTTGAATAAGTGCCGACTGCATCGGAGCAAACTGAATCGGAGAGGACTGCATCGGAGAAACGCGCTAGGAAGCCGACTGCATCGGAGAAAACTGAATCGGAGCGGACTGCATCGGAGAAACGTGCTAGGAAGCCGACTGCATCGGAGAAAACTGAATCGGAGCGGACTGCATCGGAGAAATTTGAATAAGTGCCGACTGCATCGGAGCAAACTGAATCGGAGAGGACTGCATCGGAGAAACGCGCTAGGAAGCCGACTGCATCGGAGTAAACTGAATCGGAGCTTACTGCGGCGTTTAATACGCAAATATAAAATCTTTTGTAAAGTCCAGACTGCATCGGAGCGACTATTACGATCCGGCCGGACTTTTAAAATTCACGTCCGCCGGATGGTTTTTTAGTAGGGATATACGCTAGCCCGACATCAAAGATATCCGATTGATTTGCCTTACAATTAATGGTCATACGGCGAACCGCGATCCCGGTACAGAGCCCATATTAAGGGATCGGTTTCGTCTAGTACGGGTGCCGGTTCTGATTGAGTTTCGGTCGTCTCCCAAGATACTTTGGCTTGGTGGCTTAGCTCAAGAACATTATGTGCTAATATGCACACAGGCGGGCTCCCGCCCACTCGATTTTAAACATACATTTTATGTGCTATTGCACAAGGCGGGCTCCGCTCGCAGTCGATTTTAAAAACGAGAACTATGTGTTTTCACAGAGCGGGCACCCGCTCCACTCGTTTTTGCCATATAAATGCCATTACTCCTTAGTGAAGATGAGCCGGAACTGTAGTAGAAGGTTGCGATCATGAAGTTAGCGATGAACGTAACGTGCACGCAGAGAGGGGCCAGTGTTCGTTTAGTCGACCGAGCGACCCTCTCTATCTCGTGCGCTGTTTCACGTAAACTCGCTAACAGATTTTTCGCAGCGCGTTCCGTGGGCGTCAGGTGTTGCGTTCTCAGTATCGTCTAGCACCGACCCCGCCAAGCGGACGACTCTTCTTTTGTCGCTTCGTGCGGTCAAGTAATAATCTATAATTATGCGATGACTCTTTCTCCGAGCGAGAATGAACAGATGGTGCGTTCGAACTCTTGGCGAGCCGTTACACGGTTAACGTCGGCGTTCGCATCCATCGAACGACTGGGTTTGTGATACACACAAATTGTCGCTTGTTCTAACTAGCGAAGGGCGCGTTCACTATAAGGTGACGCTACAAGAGTGCGTTGAGCACGCAAGAAAAGCAACAATCCAATAATTATGGGTTGATTTAGCTCTAAAGTCGCCTGAACGTCCCGTCGGCGTGATTTCTGCATGGTCCTTACGGATCGGCGCGTCTCGTTCGACAAGCGGAGTGAGTCAGGTCGACGCAGTCATATCCGAAGCGAGAGCGCGGAGTTTCCGGATCGAAAGATACGTTCTCCGCACGCAGCTCACGTGAAACGGACGAACTGCATTTTCGGTGCAGCTCGCAGATTACTTGGCGTAGAGAGCCGGTGGCCGAGCGAAATTTCGCGGAGCGTATCCGGTTTCACGACCTGTTTTCGGCGCAGCTCCTGGTTGATCCTGCCAGTAGTCATATGCTTGTCTCAAAGATTAAGCCATGCATGTCTCAGTACAAGCCAAATTAAGGTGAAACCGCGAAAGGCTCATTAAATCAGTTATGGTTCCTTAGATCGTACCAACAATTACTTGGATAACTGTGGTAATTCTACAGCTAACACATGCACACAGAGCTCCGACCGGAAACGGAAGGAGTGCTTTTAAGTAAAAATCAATCGGCGGCGCGTTCGCTTGCACCGTCGTCGTACAAATTGATGAATCTAAATAACTTTCTGCTGATCGCACGGTCTAGCACCGGCGACGCATCTTTCAAATGTCTGCCTTATCAACTGTCGATGGTAGGTTCTGTGCCTACCATGGTTGTAACGGGTAACGGGGAATCAGGGTTCGATTCCGGAGAGGGAGCCTGAGAAACGGCTACCACATCCAAGGAAGGCAGCAGGCGCGCAAATTACCCACTCCCGGCACGGGAGGTAGTGACGAAAAATAACGATACGGACTCATCCGAGGCCCCGTAATCGGAATGAGAACAATTTAAATCCTTTAACGAGGATCAATTGGAGGGCAAGTCTGGTGCCAGCAGCCGCGGTAATTCCAGCTCCAATAGCGTATATTAAAGTTGTTGCGGTTAAAAAGCTCGTAGTCGGATCTGTGTCCCGCGCCGCCGGTTCGCCGCTCGCGGTGTTTAACTGGCGAGTACGCGGGACGTCCTGCCGGTGGGCCTAACCCTTTTCGGAGGGCGGCCCCAATTATAATCCCGTCGCGGTGCTCTTTACCGAGTGTCGAGGCGGGCCGGCACGTTTACTTTGAACAAATTAGAGTGCTTAAAGCAGGCTCAAACTGCGCCTGAATACTTCGTGCATGGAATAATGGAATAGGACCTCGGTTCTATTTTGTTGGTTTTCGGAACCCCGAGGTAATGATTAATAGGAACGGATGGGGGCATTCGTATTGCGACGTTAGAGGTGAAATTCTTGGATCGTCGCAAGACGGACAGAAGCAAAATTTGCCAAAAACGTTTTCATTGATCAAGAACGAAAGTTAGAGGTTCGAAGGCGATCAGATACCGCCCTAGTTCTAACCATAAACGATGCCAGCGGATCCGCCGACGTTCCTCCGATGACTCGGCGGGCAGCTTCCGGGAAACCAAAGCTTTTGGGTTCCGGGGAAGTATGGTTGCAAAGCTGAAACTTAAAGGAATTGACGGAAGGGCACCACCAGGAGTGGAGCCTGCGGCAATTTGACTCAACACGGGAAACCTCACCAGGCCCGGACACCGGAAGGATTGACAGATTGAGAGCTCTTTCTTGATTCGGTGGGTGGTGGTGCATGGCCGTTCTTAGTTGGTGGAGCGATTTGTCTGGTTAATTCCGATAACGAACGAGACTCTGGCCTGCTAACTAGGCGTATTTCCGACATCCCGAAGGCCTCGCCGGTTTGGTGCGTTAGCTCGTAACAAGCCGTGCGTAGTTTTTACCGTCGGCGTACAAGCAAATCTTCTTAGAGGGACAGGCGGCTTCAGCCGCACGAGATAGAGCAAAACAGGTCTGTGATGCCCTTAGATGTTCTGGGCCGCACGCGCCACACTGAAGGAATCAGCGTGTCTTCCCTGTCCGAGTGGACCGGGTAACCCGCTGAACCTCCTTCGTGCTAGGGATTGGGGCTTGCAATTGTTCCCCATGAACGAGGAATTCCCAGTAAGCGCGAGTCATAAGCTCGCGTTGATTACGTCCCTGCCCTTTGTACACACCGCCCGTCGCTACTACCGATTGAATGATTTAGTGAGGTCTTCGGACCGGCACGCGGAGACGTTTCGACGTCGTCGATGATGCTGGAAAGATGACCAAACTTGATTATTTAGAGGAAGTAAAAGTCGTAACAAGGTTTCCGTAGGTGAACCTGCGGAAGGATCATTAACAGATAATATACATATCCAAACCACTAGTCGGACGGGTAGGGGCGCGTTAACTTCGCCGAGGTCGATGAGAGCACGCAACACCACGATCGTTCCTACGCGTCTACGATGCGAGGAAACGTATATGGGGTGTGCGCTTCGCTCGGATCTTGAGCAAGGAGTTACGACGCGCGCCGTTGCTCGAGACAAATGGTAGAACTACGGATCGTGCCAACGGTCGCCATCCCGTGGGGATGCAGGAAAACGGCGACCGGGAACGCGATTCCGATATCGAACTGTGCAGCGCCGAGACGTAAACGAGAAGGGCCAAAAGGAACGACCCGATTTGGGCGTACCATCATGTCCGGGTGTTTACGATCCGGCCATCTCTTAACACACCCAAGTTCGAAGCGTTACTGCTCGAAGGCGAGCGATCGGCCCCGTATCCGAATAAATCGGCGACGGTGGTGCTCGGTCGGTGCACGTCCGATGACGGATGGCATTTGCCTCGATCGTAGAACTATCGAAGCCCAGTGTCGAGGGATCCTTGCCCTGGTCGCCGTTCTGGCGACAAATAAACTCGATCAGGATTCCACCCCGGTTGGTGAATCAGAGGACCGTCGTCAAGTTAACGACGCAAATATTTAATTAGAATAAACCCTCCTAATAATAATAAGAGGGATCGTCGTCTTGGGCGACGCAAAAATTTATTGAAAAGCCCCGTTGGTATTCAGAGGATCCGTCGTCTTATTAGCGACGCAAAGAAATATTACTAAGCAAGGTATCGTCGTCTTGTTAGCGACGTAAAGTTTTATTCAGAGAACTCGTCGTCCTTGTTGCGACGCAGTAATTTATATACGGGAGGACAAAGATCGCCCGAGGGCGACTCATATAAAGAGACTAAACAAAATCGTAGGACGACCATGATTTGTCGCCACGATAAGAAACACCAAGGGTAATTTAGACGAGGACTCGTCGTCTAGATAGCGACGTTAAACAGAGGACCCGTCGTCTAGATAACGACGTTTGGTTAATCAGCGGACTCGTCGTCCTCTTAGCGACGAAATATAATCGTTGTGACGAGCGTCACGATCCGAGAGGGTCGACCCGTCCGGGCGATTTAACACTGAAGGCTTCTCGAGTCTCGATCGGATAAAAGGCAGCCTCCTAAATGAGTGGGCTTGGCCGCCTCCGAGATCGTCACATTTCGAACGGTTCACGTGTGGAACTGCCAAGAAGGCAATAGGACACGGCGCGAAAAGTTAGCCGGTCTTCGCCTACTTCGCATCTCCTTGCGGTCGGATGGCGTTCGAGTGGCAACCGATTGGAGTGCCCGATAACGACGCATGGGTAGCTTATCGACCCGCAAAGCGGACTAATGCACGTGCCCAGGTTAAATGCTCGGCTTACGGGTTTGACCTTCGGTGTGCTGCAGGGTTCGGCGTGTCGCTCGAGGCTTTAAAGATCTCCGCCCGATTGGCGTCAGGTTGCACTTCAGGTTGTACACCGTGCGCGCCCGGCACGCAAACAGGAGGCGAACTAAAGGCGTCCGGACGGACGTCCGCAGGTTCTCTTCTTGAGCGTGTTCGTGACACGAACCACTAGTCTGTATCTTATAGACAAAAACAAAAAAACAAGGGAGACCGCACGCCCGCACGCCGCCGAATTTCGGTAAGTGACTGTGCTGCGAAAGCGGTCCTCTTTCAAATATTTCACCGCCAATGCGTGTGTGTTGGCGCTCGCAACACGGGCAGGCCGGCAGCGAGGTTGTCTCCGGAGAGTAGTACGTCCGAAAGGACGGAAGATCTATAGCGAGGCGATCTGCGTCGGCCACGCTCGGCTTGCGTCCACCACGCTAACTCCGCAACAGTGGTCCGCTGCTGCTTGCCTATGCTGCCTGTCTGACGGCGAGCCGTCTTCGGTAGATCGTTCGGAGATTTCGCGAAACTTCGCGACTTCGAGAACACACCGAGGCACGCGCACAGCCGCATGGCAGCCGGTGCAGCCGTGCCACCATTGTATGGAGTAAATTTATAAAAGATTACCCTGAACGGTGGATCACGGCTCGTGGGTCGATGAAGAACGCAGCTAATTGCGTGTCAAAGTGTGAACTGCAGGACACATGAACATCGACATTTCGAACGCACATTGCGGTCCTAGGATACTGTTCCCGGACCACGTCTGGCTGAGGGTCGTATCTATTGTAACGACTGCTCGCGCTCGCTTGCGAGCGGCGGAGCAAGAATGGGGCCTTCGCCGGCGCGTCGCGAACAAGTTCGTGCTCGCGTCGGCGTGCCCTCGAATAAAGGAGAGAAGGATAGCTCTGCGGCCGATCGTACACCGGTCGGCCGCGATCGAGCGGCACTTTTCTCCAGCGACGGTGCGCGTCGCCGGCCCGTACGGGTCGTTCGCGCGGTACTAAGGTCGTGTCCTAGAAGCTTCGTAACCGGAGACTAGAGACGTCCGGCCGTCCGCGAATACAACGGACGATCGTTTTCGATCCGGCGCACGCAGCCCACCGGGCGCCTCGCACTATTTAATTTTACGCGACCTCAGAGCAGGCGAGACTACCCGCCGAATTTAAGCATATTAGTAAGCGGAGGAAAAGAAACTAACTAGGATTCCCTAGTAGCGGCGAGCGAACAGGGAAAAGCCCAGCGCCGAATCCCGCGGTCGTCACAGGCCGCCGGGACGTGTGGCGTTTGGGAGGGTCCGCCATCTCGAAGCCGCTCGGCTGTCAAAGTCCTTCTTGAACGGGGCCACTTATCCATAGAGGGTGCCAGGCCCGTGGGACAGCCGACGGCAGCGGGAGGACCTCTCCTCAGAGTCGGGTTGCTTGAGAGTGCAGCCCTAAGTGGGTGGTAAACTCCATCTAAGGCTAAATATGACCACGAGACCGATAGCGAACAAGTACCGTGAGGGAAAGTTGAAAAGAACTTTGAAGAGAGAGTTCAAGAGTACGTGAAACCGTTCAGGGTAAACCTGAGAAACCCGAAAGGTCGAAGGGGAGATTCAACCGTGCTCGGTGGCCGGGCAAAGGCGCGGCAGCCCACCAGGCGGACTTCGGTCCGTCGAGGGCGTGCGTCGCCTCTGGCCGCCGAGTGCGTGCACTTCTCCTAGTAGGACGTCGCGACCCGTTGGGTGCCGTCATAGGCAGGTCGGATAGCCCGCTTCGGAACGGCTTGCCGCCGAACGGATCCGACCACCGCCCTGCCGGCCCGCTCGACGGTATAATGCTAGAAGGCGCTGGGCCGCGATCTTTTCGCGTTCGGCCCGCCGCAAGCACGACGGTTACCCCGGCAGTTCGGATTCAACACCGACTCTGGGGCCGATCGGCTGTTGGCGGCGGCGCTCTCGGACAGACCCATTAGACGCCCGTCGGCGACGCTATTGCTTTGGGTACTTTCAGGACCCGTCTTGAAACACGGACCAAGGAGCATGTGCGCGAGTCATTGGGACTAGCGAAACCAAAGGCGAAATGAAAGTGAAAGTCGGCCTTGCGCCGGCCAAGGAGGATGGGTCGCGTCCCGACGCGACCCCGCACTCCCGGGCGTCTCGTTCTCATTGCGAGAAGAGGCGCACCAAGAGCGTACACGCTGGGACCCGAAAGATGGTGAACTATGCCTGGTCAGGACGAAGTCGGGGAAACCCTGATGGAGGTCCGAAGCGATTCTGACGTGCAAATCGATCGTCGGAACTGGGTATAGGGGCGAAAGACTAATCGAACCATCTAGTAGCTGGTTCCCTCCGAAGTTTCCCTCAGGATAGCTGGCGCTCGCTTTTGCGAGTCTCATCTGGTAAAGCGAATGATTAGAGGCATTGGGGTCGAAACGGCCTCAACCTATTCTCAAACTTTAAATGGGTGAGATCTCCGGCTTGCTTAAACCGTGAAGCCGCGAGATCGGATCAGAGTGCCAAGTGGGCCATTTTTGGTAAGCAGAACTGGCGCTGTGGGATGAACCAAACGCAGAGTTAAAGCTCCAAAATCAACGCTTATGGGATACCATGAAAGGCGTTGGTAACTTAAGACATTATAATTTGAGTAAGGGCCGCTTCATTTGCGGCCATTTCGATGCTCCACCTGGACGGTACTACATCGGGTTTAGACGCGATCAATTTGCTGACGTAGGCTAATATCGCCCGATAAATTTAACATATATCAAGCTGGCTCCCATAAGTTTTGAGTTTAGTTCAAGAGAAATGCTCGAAGCTACAGAGCAATAGCAAAACGCGAAATAAACGCCATAAAATGACGTGAGCTGCAGTTCTGGTTACCGTTGCGACCTTGCGGTCGACTTATAGCTACCCTAATTAAGACATGTAATTTAATTCCCTAGTCTTACGCCATTTAGTTTACCAAAATAAACAATTGCTAATCTCCTACTCTAAGATATTTAACTTAGTTAAATCAAAATTAATTATGTCTAAAACACTTTATACGCTCGGGAATTATACCTCTTCTTCTTCTGCCTCGGGTACCTATATTACTCGTTATTATTTTGGTTTTTAATCAATTTATTTGTTTATTGCTCATTTGTTTATTTATTTATTTGTTTGTTTATTTGTTTATTTATTTATTTATTGCTCGGACTTATCTGTTTTTGCAATTAAGTGGGGGTACGTTCTACCTTTTATATTATTTACCTTTTCCTGCCGTCCGCAGCGGTAACGTTGCCAAATTGGTCTCCGCGCCGGGTTTATCATTACCGCGTGTGCGTCCCGCCGTTTCCTACACCCTATTATCTGCGTCGAGCCTAACCACCCTACTTGCGAATTCTTTAAGGACCACCCAGAACGCATTCTGGCCAGCCACTTCCTGGACCTCCTCCAAATTCCTAGGCCACCTTAGGCCTTCGATGGCTAACTTCCTGTCGGCTACCTCCCTGTTAGAAACTTCGATGGGGCAATCGAAAGGTGTGTAGCCTCCGATCCCCGCCGCACTCGCAGCCGTCGTCATATCCAAGGCCGAACCTCCTCAGATATGCCTTCAGCGCCCCGTGGCCCGTCACAAGTTGCACCATTTTATGGTCGAAGTTAATCCCGATTCTGTCCCTAGCCTTTATGCTTGGGATGAACCTATCGTCAATCTGCCTGTGGTGGCGTTATTCCACCTTTCCTCCCACTGACTAATCGATCTATCCCGCAACTTCCTCTTTATTAACGACCTTGGTATGCGTGAATACGATAATCGAAACTCTCCTGTGGCTGCCTCCTTGGCCAGCTCGTCGGCCCTATCGTTCCTTTGCACCCTGGTGCGACCTAACCCAGTGGAACTTCAAGTCTCGGAAGCCCAGCGCCATGCGCGCTATCCTCCAGACATCCCCTGAAGATCAGTCGAAGTTAGCATATTCGACAGGGCTACTAAAGCGGATTTGCTGTCGCTGATGATAGAGTACCCACTCGCGCCGGAGTGGTGGACGACATACTCTATAGCTTCCCTTAGAGCCACCATTTCGCATTGAAAGATAGTGCTCCAATCCGCGAGTTTGGTTTGGAAATGAAACACTTCCCTTTCCTCCTTGTACACCACGAACGCCGCCCCTGCCTGCCCGTCGTCCATCCTTGAGCCGTCCGTATAGACTCTAACGCCTTTAGCGTTTTCATCCCTTCGACAAACTCGATCCCCTTAATGTCCGCCGGTGCCCTAATTCCGAAATAATTATCTTCCTCTCGACTTCCCTGTCAACTAGGCCAAAGCTTTCGATTATACTTTGTCCACCCTCGTATCAATGATTCTACGATCCTAATTTCCCTTATAACGAACTCGATCGGAAGAACCCTGCTAATTACCAGCACCGCCTCCGTAGAGGCGGTCCTGTATGCCCGCGCCGCCTTGACCGCCGTAATTCTTTGCACGCTTGCCAACTGTCTGCCTTCCTGACCTTGCATCCTTCCGCCCAGACCGATGCTGCGTACAACATCGCCGGCTCGATTGCGCCTAGATAAACCGTCTTCAGGGATTCGCCTCTAAATCCCCAATGGATTTTTGCGGCCGCCATTATTCTATTAGATATTTCACTTCCTTTGCCCTAATGTACTGCACGTGCGCCTTCCAATTCAATTTGTTGTCAATTTTACCCCGAGGTACGTGATGGCCTCCTAAACGGAATCTTATCGCCTCCCAGTTCTAACCAGGAGGGCGCTGCCCCGGTTTTGCGCCAAAATAAAGAGCCTCTGACTTCAGAGTGTTAAATTTCAATTTGACTTCCTGCGACCATTCTAACAACTTTTCCAGCGCCTCGTTTGGTTTGGTACGCATTTCCATAACCAACCTTGTCCTGACAATTAGCAACGTGTCGTCCGCAAACCCTACAATCGTACACCCCTTAGGCAACCTGACCCTAAAGATGCTTTCGTACAAAAGTTTCCAGAAGATTGGTCCCGAGCAAGACCCTGCGGGCAACCTCTTTCCACAGTTCGCGATACAATTTCCCCGGAATTTCCGCCTGCGCCAACCTTCCTGAAAATAGCTCTTGACCAGCGACATCAAGTTCGCCGGACAATCCCTACGTTCCAACTCGCAAATGATGGCTGGCCACCAAGCGGCGTCAAACGCCCCGAGATGTCCAGAGATACAACAACGCAATGCTCCTTGGCCTCCCGAGCTTCCTTGATCTGCCCTACTACGAATTCTAACGCATCGATCGTCGACTTTCCTCTGCGAAACCAAACTGTCGCTTGCTAAAGCCCCCACTTTCCCTAACCGAGTGATCTATCCTTGTGGTCATGACCCTATCCAAAGCTTTGCCAATTACCGGGAGCAGACTAATCGGGCGATAGCTGCCCGGATCTGACGTATCCGCCTTTTTGGCTTGGGAATAAACTTTACGTTCTGGGTCTTCCAACAACGTGGAAAACCCCTTCTCCAAACAAAGCCTAAACAACCCGACAAAGACGTGCGGGGCCGACAGGCACGCCTCCAGAGCTGCGTCGGAGGAGATTCCATCGGGCCCCGGCGCCCCTTTGGGTTCATCCTCCTAAGAGCCCTAACGACCTCATGCGTGCGAATTTCCTTATCGCTGCCTATTCCCCTAGCCTCTGCGGCTCCTCGACGTATCATATCGTGGGCCCCTCGTCCTCCTCTGTTATCCGTTGGAAAGTACCTTTCCAACAGATACCCGCCGTGGTTCTGAAACCATCTGTGTAGTCGCCATCTAATTTCCTTATGTTGCCGAGCGCGATTTTTGTTGTTTACCCTTATTACGCGGTACGCGGTTCCCACGGTTCTTTTCTGAGTTGCGTGTACAAAATTCTTTGAATTTATTCGATCGCGTTTCCTCTATAAGTATTTTATATTCACGGTTACTTCGGTTATACTCAATTTTCCTTTGCTCTCGCATTTCGCCCGGGGCGCGTTGGTAGCGGCGCCTTAAGTTTCGCGTTTTTCTTGGTGGTTAGTTCGCGCGTCCACCAGGGTACGCTGTTTTAAAGGTTTTCTTACGCGGCATGGGTGCGCCGACGCTTCTACCACAGCGTCGTTTAGTTTTTCGCGAGTGTTCGATTTGTGGTGCCTCTCGGCAGTTTACTAATTCATTTTCGAGCGCGGGGATGCTTTCGCTAAATTTTTCCTGAATTGTTCCCAGTTCGCCTTTTGTTACAGAACCGCGGGAAAAGGGATGATTGCCCGTTTGCGCGTGCCTCGACGTCGATGTCCCATGTTATTAATTTATGCTCGAGAGCGTGACCTCGTCCGACCTTAGTTCCCAATTTTCGACTGCTCGACAACCCGTGTGAGACCGCCGTGACGTCGATGAAGCTACTACCTCTGTGTCCTTCAAACGTGGGTGACTCATTGTTGTTAACAACGCTGAGGTCCCACCCGTCAGAAGATCGGCGACCTGCGAGCCCTGTCATCTTCTTGTGGGCTACCCCACAGCGGCGACTTAGCATTAAAATCTCCGCCAACGATCAGCCGACCTCGACCGACCTTGCGAAATACGACCTCGATTTGATTGATTAATTCTTCGGTTTGGGATTTTCCGCCGAGTCGACCGGCGGGAGGTATACGCTAATTACTATTATCGTTTCTAATCCCGTTTTAACTTCTGCCGTCGTTAAAAATTCACTTGACAGGTTGTTCAATAGAATGCCGGCGCACGTCCCATTGTTTTTATTATTCCGCTGCGCGGTCGTTCGTTGTTCGCGTTTAAGACGGTGACCCCCTCCCAAAGCCTGTTATTTTCTGGCCATACAGGTGCGGTTCCTGTATGAGCCCGACATCGATTTTATTTTCGTTTATTAACTTCACGAAATTATCCGTGGCCCCTTTACCTTTCCCTAAGTTGATTTGCGCGCATTTAAACTTCGTTCTTCCGGGAACATCGTCTAATGGCTTAGGATCCATAGTCGATGTTCCTGATGATGGCTGCCTTCAAACGCTGCATCGTGGGGCACTGGCCAGATTTGGCGTCGTGGCGCGTATCGACCCTGGCACTAAACCCGATCGTTCGACCTGGCGCAAACTAACAACGAGAAACTGCCCGCCTACGGTTCCTGTGCTCGTGCCCCACTTCGGCGCAGTTGCCGCAGAACTGCACCCGCTCCTTGCACTCCGCTGACCTATGACCGAACTCATAGCAACGGTAGCACTGTACCATAGAAAAGTGATCGCGAGCCCAGACCCTACGCCACCCAAGATTGACTGCGTCCGCCAAAAACACTTCCTAGCCTCCGGCGAAACCTCTAGGACGACGTTGGCCAGAGGATCCCTGGGTCCTCTGCCACCGAACCTAAACTTTTCTTTACCTCGTCCTCGAACTTAAGCCCCTGAAGCGGGGTTCTGTTCGACCAACCTCTGTAATAACTCTTCCTTCTTTGTCTCCTCTCTACTCCAGGGAGCACAATGCGCGGCCTCCTCTTTTCGATCGTCCTCGCCGTGAGGCCCTGACAAGCCCCGCCTACCGTCGTCTGCAGCCTTCGGGCGTCCTCCCGACCGGCGCACTCGACAACGACTCCACCCTGCGCGTCCGTCGTGCCCGACTACGACAAACCCGTCCTTGACTGGGTCGACCCTCTTCTTTAACGTCGCCATGACGTCTTCCTTAACCCCTGGGTTGGCGTCAACCCGGACCGCGAACGTTGGCTAGCCCCTGCTGCGGCTGCTGCGTAGGTTGCCTGACGCGGCACCTGCGCTCCCCGACTCTGCGAACTCTGACTGCCTGAAGCGGCCGAAGTCTCCGCTGGACCGATTACAACCGCGTTCCTCCCCGACTCCCTACACAAGACTGCAGCCCCTGACCATACCTATCAGTTGGTTCGCCACGTCGCGCAACTCGTCCGCGGCGGTGCGTACCACCTTGCGATCGTCGACGGTGATCGTCGACGAGGCCGTCGGTACCCTCTTGTGGACGACCGCATGAGCCTTCCTCGCCCTGAACATCAAAACGTCCAACTCGCTGTACTCGGTGGGCACGGCGCTGGATGCGTCGCTGCTCACCGACAAGCGCCCGTGGTCTTGGTGTGGTGACGATTCCGGCAAACACACGTCCACCGAGGGCCCCGCCGCCCCGAAGCAACCCCGCCAACTCCGCCCCCGTCTCCGACCCGGCTGCCCCTATTAAAGATCTAAAGTCCTCCAGCAAGACGGACAGCTGCGGCCCTCGCCCCGCGCACCGTCCTGGACGGTGGGCATGACGCTCGCCCGCGCCGGGCGCCGAGCGACCACAGAATCTTTAGAATTAACAATTTAAATTCCTCCAAATAGCTATCAACAGCAACCAACAACAATCAAAAGAAAATATGCTAAATTAAACTGAATGGTTAGGTTCGATTTATTCTTTACGTTGGTCTGAAAATTTCAGAGGCCAACGGTTTTAACGAATTTGTATTTTATAAGATAAAGTTCGCCCACACGTGCCAACTATCAGGCGATTCGGTTCAAGGAATCACTTGTAGATCACGTGATAGCCGGCACTTCCGGAGAACGTTATCCGCAGCTGCTATTTTATAACGGTTTTAAAGAGTTTTAGTGCTTCGGATTTGGCTTTCGGAGAAGTGAAAGCGTTTTAGGATGACTGAATTTAGTTTGGCTTCGTTTTATGACGGTTTTAAATTGATTGATTTAATTAGTGGGGTTAATGACAAGGTTTAATTGCTATTTGTTTATTTGGTATTAACCGGAGATGTATTTATTAGAAAATTTTAGGAGGTTCTTGGTTTATTATGCGCGTATTCAGAGAATTGAAATTGAAATTTATCGTTTAATGTGGTGGTTTAATTTTTGTTTTAATTATTTAATGGATGTGTGTTTATGGTTTAATTATTTGTTAGTTAAATTTGCTTATGATCAGGTAGAACGACTGTTAAAGTCGTTTGTCCCTTCTCGCCGCGTTTTATTCGCTTTCGCGGTTAATTTATTATTTTTTTTTAAATTTTTACAACAAAAGAAAACGGTGTCAATACGATCACTTTAAACAGCTCTATTAATCAATATTTTACTCACATATAATTCCTCGCAGGCAACTTGGTTGATAATTCAGCTCGTAACTTTCTAAGCGCGAAAACACGTCTGCTCACTTTAAAAGCTCGAACTAAACTGGTAACTTAAGACAGCAGGACGGTGGCCATGGAAGTCGGAATCCGCCAAGGAGGTGTAACAACTCACCTGCCGAAGTTACTAGCCCTGAAAATGGACGGAGCTGAAGCGTTGTGCTTATACTCTGCCGTCAGCGGCAAGTGAGACGTCCGCCGGACCCCAAAGTCCGGTCGCGTCATTAAGCCCTGACGAGTAGGAGGGTCGCGACGGTGAGCGCAGAAGGATTGGGCGCGAGCCCGTCTGGGGCCGTCGGTGCAGATCTTGGTGGTAGTAGCAAATACTCCAGCGAGGACCTGGAGGACTGACGTGGAGAAGGGTTTCGTGTGAACAGCCGTTGCACACGAGTCAGTCGATCCTAAGCCCTAGGCGAAAGCCGATGTTGATGTGGCGCGCTCGAACAATGCTCGAGAGGCACGCGCCCATTGGGCGAAAGGGAATCCGGTTCCTATTCCGGAACCCGGCAGCGGAACCGTCTAAAAAGTCGGGCCCTCGCAAGAGAGTTCGTCGGGGTAACCCAAAATGACCCGGAGACGCCGTCGGGAGATCCAGGAAGAGTTTTCTTTTCTGCATGAGCGTTCGAGTTCCATGGAATCCTCTAGCAGGGAGATATGGTTGTGAACGCGAAGAGCACCGCAGTTACGGCGGTGTCTGGATCCTTCCCCTCGGACCTTGAAAATCCGGGAGAGGGCCACGGTGTCATGTCGCGCCGGCTCGTACCCATATCCGCAGCAGGTCTCCAAGGTGAATAGCCTCTAGTCGATAGAATAATGTAGGTAAGGGAAGTCGGCAAATTGGATCCGTAACTTCGGGATAAGGATTGGCTCTGAGGATCGGGGCGCGTCGGGCTTGGTCGGGAAGCGGGTTTCGGCTCACGTGCCGGGCCTGGGCGAGGCGAGGTGACGAGCGTTTCGGCGCGAGTCATCAGATCCGAGCTCGGTCCCGTGCCTTGGCCTCCCGCGGAACTTCCTTGCTGCGAGGCCCCGGAGTAGATTCGCGTCTATTTCGGGTGTCCTCTTCGGCCGCCATTCAACGGTCAACTCAGAACTGGCACGGACCGGGGGGAATCCGACTGTCTAATTAAAACAAAGCATTGCGATGGCCCCTGCGGGTGTTGACGCAATGTGATTTCTGCCCAGTGCTCTGAATGTCAACGTGAAGAAATTCAAGCAAGCGCGGGTAAACGGCGGGAGTAACTATGACTCTCTCCAACAGTGCCTTTATTCAAAATTAAATTAAATTATTCACGCTAATTTACAATAGTGTTCGTCGAGTGCGTACCTTCGTTCACTAAGAGTCATAGTTACGGTGCACCTCCACGTGGTCCCGCTGGAAACTGTCTATTAGACAGGCCAAGCACCAAAGGCACACAAGCTGTATAAAACAGTTTCTTCGTAGTTTCAGGATATTGACCAAATTTATAAAAAGTTAGCCAGAAATACCTGGGTAACAACCTGATTCTAAATACGCAGCTTGCATCAGAAAAATTATATTATATATCCGTTGTTAACAATTGAGTTCCCTTTGACTTTAAATGGTTTTGTGTATATGTGGTAGGACCTTTGGGTCTGATAGCGGATTAAAAGAACATATCCGGAGAAAGAGATGCAGAGGTGCTCCAAGTGGGAGCGGTTACACTTGCGCTGTCTGTAGTACTGTCTGGAAGTCATATGCAGGTATGAGGCAGCATATGAGACTCGCACATCCTGTTGAGTATAACAGCGAGTTAGAAAATGAACATCTAAATCCGAGCCGTTCCGACTCAGCGTGGACAGACGCCGAGATTATAGCCTTGGCTGAGGCTGAGATGGAATATGGGGGCGGCATGTCAACGTGCACCTTTCACAGATTTTTACAGGAAGAACCCTCCAGGCCATCAAGAGTCGTCGACTCACACCGGAGTACAAGGATCTGATAACAAGCTTATCAGTCGCCGACCATCAGGCTCCTAAGGATGTAGAGGAAGAGATAGAGGAGGAGAACCGACAGCCGCCTAAGGAAACTGATGTTTCCTTAGAGATTGTTAGCTGCATTAGTCCCCTACCTCCATCAGGAAATTATGACGCGAGCTAAGGCCCGTCGTTTGAAATTAAAAGTGTCGAGGAGATTAGCAGTGTGGAGGTTAGTCAGTCGATGAAAAAGGTAGCCGAGAAGGACAGCACAGGTACTAATATGATTAAACACTGTAAAGTGTTACTTAAACCACTCACTAATATTGAGTTGGCCAGGGCTTTGAACCCTACTTTATCACCTGTTGCTGTTCCTTCGAGCTGCCCGGACCATCGGCGCTACCTGTTGCTCAGCAATCTCCCGATACAACTTTAATATCCGACCAACTGGATAATAGTGAAGTTCAGGTAGAAAATCCCTTTAGGGTTTTCTTGACAATTATGTAGCTGACAATGACGATTGGTCTCTATCGATCTCTCCTCTACAGCCTGGCAATATCCCGTTCTGTAAAGAATGGTAAACCGGAAGTGAGGAGGGACTTGAGTTATGGCTGGAGGACTTCGTGGAGAAATCTGTCAGAGGGTCCAGACAGACTTCTATTAGGACGTCACATCATAGTAAACATACCTATGGTAGGGCGAGTGATAAGGCTTACTTGTATAAAATCCAACAGCAGATGTTTAGGTCTGAACGATCACGGCTTGCAGACTGTATTCTGGACGATAAGCCCGTCATAAGCAGTGATCAGATGCCCGCCATAGATGACGTCACTACCTTTTATAGGAATCTGTTCGGAAAAACTCCGATATGTGACGGTGCACCTATTGATGTGCCGCCGCATATGGAGGTTGACAGTCGAACCTTTATCCCATCTCAGCTGAGGACGTAGAATGGGCTATAATGTCGTCGAAGTCGAACGCTCGAGGCCGGGACGGCATTGCTCTATCGGATTTGAGAAGAGGAGGAGTTAGGCGACGCCTCGTCCTCTTCTATAATATCATGTTTTGGTTTGGCATTGTTCCGACTAGTCTGAAGCAGAGTCGTACTGTCTTAATCAGCAAAGGGGCGACCCTCGTCTGTTGAAAATTGGAGACCGATTACCATCTCTTCCTCGGTGCTCAGGTTAATTAATAAGATTTTAGCGAGGCGGTTGGCTGACCTCCTCTACATCCCCATCAGAGGGTTTTACCCGAATCGACGGAGTGCTCTTAAACACGGTAACCGTGGACACACTAATCAAGAGTCTTCGACGTAAGTCGAAGCCCTATCACCTGCCAGCCTTGGATATATCCAAGGCTTTTGACTCTGTGTCCATATTTACCGTGCAACGGGCGCTCCGTAGATTTGGCGTAGAGGAAGGCACCCAGCGTTTCATTCTTGACGGGTATGATGGCGCCGACACTATCGTCCAGGTAGGTCGACTCCGGACTCCGTAATCTCAACAACCAGCGGTGTTAAACAGGGGACCCTTATCGTCCATTCTGTTTAACATCGTGATGGATGAATTGATCTGCACACTGGAGAAGCTTGGGTCTGGACTGGTGGTGGGTGATGTCCCAGCAGTGTCGGTTTTAGGCTATGCTGACGATCTGCTCTTGTTGGCGAACTCTACGAAGGACGCCAACAAGCTCCTTAGAGTTGCAGTGTCCTTCCTGAAAGACCGTGGACTCACACTCAATTACACCAAGAGTGTTGCAGTTTCCACTGGTGTGGTGAGGGGTAAGAAGACTTTGTTTTCATATTCCACACCACTCTTTTACGTTGGTGGGTCCTGTCTTAGGCAGCTGGAGCCTGACGCCCTTATGAAATATTTGGGCGCTAGGTATGGCTGTCTGGGGCAGGCCGTACCAACGTTGGAAGGATTAACATTGCAGCTTAGTCGCCTGGAGAAGGCCTATTTAAAGCCTGCTCAGAAATTGACGCTGCTGAGAGATCACTTACTACCAAGATACATCTCTCTGCTTCAGACTACTCGACTCACTGCCAAACTTCTTAAGACCGTAGACAGGATGGTTCGTGTCTCAGTGCGCCGTTTCTTACACCTAAATCATACCTGCTCAGATGCCTTCATCCACGCTAGTATCAGAGATGGAGGACTTGGGATTTGTAACTTTACAATCAGATCCCAAGGATAATGATAGATCGGTTGCACAAACTCCTGCAAAATCCAGACCCTATTACGACAGCTGTGTTATCGCTTCCACCAGCGGGGCGCCTCTTTAGCAAACTTTGGCATCTCACGCGTCGAAACGGGGACACAAGAAAAGCCATTCGCAGTCGATGGTGCGAGCGGTTACAGGCCTCTTACTCGGGTAACGGCCTAGAGCAAGGGAAGGACACAGTGTACAGTTCATCTTGGCTTTACGACCCGCCCAAATATTGGACGGGTCGCGACTTCGTGCTAGCTGTGCAGTTGCGAGGTAATCTTCTACCTACTAGGGAATTCCTAGTAACCCACCCGATATGCGAAAATGCCGTGCAGGCTGTGATAAAGTTGAGTCACTCAGTCATGTTCTTCAGGGCTGTCCAGCGACCCACTGGAACAGGATCAGGAGACATGACAGAGTGGTCAACATCTTGGCTAAGGCATCGGAACGTATCGGTTGGATTGCTATGAAGGAACCTAGGTTACGCCTCGACAACGGCAGCCTGCGAAAACCTGATCTCCTCCTTACAAAGGGGGATAAGGTTGTCGTAGCAGATGTTACTGTGCCCTGGGAAGGTCCCGACAAGCTCTCGATTAGTCATCGTCAAAAGACTACCTACTACGATGTACCGGAGATCACCACTCTTTTGTCCCGGAAGTATCCTGGCAAAGAGTTGGTTTTCACATCTTTGGTTATCGGAGCAAGGGGTATTTGGTCGCCAACTAATCGGGAGTTTTTACGTCATTTGCCACTAGGTCGCTCCTCCTGTAATGCTTTAGTGGCCGCAACCATCAACGGCAGTGTCCTCGTTCATAGCGACTTTATGCGCATGGTACACTTCAGACACCGTGTCCGCTATCGGGCCTAGAGTCTTGTCTTATGTATGCAAAACCTTGCATGAAATTTTATTAACCTTTACAAATAACAATTTAACTAGAGTCAATTAATTATTTTATTTAACAACATATTATTTATTGTTTGAAGAAGGCGTGAACTTCTAACAACCAAATTCTTATTTATAGTATACAATTTTAATTATATTTTATTCTTTTATTTATACACCCATTTTTATCTTTACATTGTTTTATATATACACAATCTGAACGATTTATTTTATTTATACATGAATTACTAATTATTAACAATTTATTAACTCTGTCAAACCTTCAGTTAGACAGAGCTATATCGACCCCAGAATTTGGGCCTTCAGCCACTGGGGGCCAGGCTTAGGCTGCGATGTTGAGTGCAGCCGATAAATAATATTTTAGGCTGATGCGCGAACGGCTCGCAACAACTAGCCGAAATGGACCAATAATTAATTAAAAACTATTATTATAACTACTCACTCGCCTGCACAATAGCCAAATGCCTCGTCATCTAATTAGTGACGCGCATGAATGGATTAACGAGATTCCCACTGTCCCTACCCACTACGGAAACGAAGCTTGGGTCCCAGGGCAGACCGGAGAAGGGTGAATTCCTCGGAACGCACAAGGTCTCCGCGCTGTCGCCTGTAATAAAATCCCAGGCACGGCCAAAGCACGTTTTAACAACAAACAGTTAGGTTTAATATGGTACGGCCTGTCATAAATATCAGACGACAGGCTACCGAAACGTTAGATTAATAAAAAAAAAAAAAAAAAAAAAAATGTCCCTACCCACTATCTAGCGAAACCACTGCCAAGGAACGGGCTTGGAAAAATTAGCGGGAAAGAAGACCCTGTTGAGCTTGACTCTAGTCTGGC
>JARFIW010000441.1:0-39360 GCA_036346225.1 Platerodrilus igneus | reverse complement strand
ATAATAACATATTTACTCTCCTAATATCTATAATTTCGTGCTTCTGTTGCTTGAAAGTTTCCCTTGCTTATTCTACGACCCCAATGACTTAACCTACCCCTAAATTAACCCTATAATTACAGCATTAATCCCCCAAATTAAAATAAAATTCTTTTAAAAATTGTTGGTTTTGGCGCCCAACGTGATACAAAATTTACATTAACTAAAATATTTTATTTTTATTTTGCTTTACTATGTACACAACTGCATTATTTTTACATCCCTATTCTTATTTTAATATCACCTATTCTATAACTACACATGTATTCCTTCCTAATATTTTATGCTATTTTCAAAATGATCATTATTTACACACGCCTCTTTCTATCTTTATAAGTCTATATAAAGCATTTCATCTCTCTAATTCCTATCCCTCTATGCTTTCCTCATTTTCATTAATTCATACAACGTATCATCTCTTCATATTTTTCCTGTTTATTCATTCCCACTTATCTATGTTCTATTGTTTTCTTCAAATATTACAATATGTACAATACCTATTCCCTAATTTATCCTAATTTATGATATCCTAATTTAATTCTCCTATCCTAGTTTATAATTGTCCTATACTATGTTTTTCCTATTCTAATTTATTGTTAAACTATCGTATTTTATAATTATATCCCTATTTCCACTAGTTTATTTTACATTCTGTACATTTTTCTCCAATATCAATAGTTTTTCTCGGCAATAATCCTATCTTTCTTATTTCCCCTATTCACTATCTTTTCGAAATTATTTTCTAAAATTAATTCATTATCTGCATTATTTTTCCCTTAATATGTTCTATTTCATCTCCCAAAATTTTTGTTTCCCCCTGAAAGAACCTACATTTCCTCTTGTTTATATTTCTTTCTACAAAATTTAATTTCAACCAACTTCCTTCAAAGTCCTTTTTAAAATTTAACAGATCACTCCCAAATTCTTTATACGGTTCCCATATCACATCCTTATTTCCTAACAAGCCAAAAGGAACCTCTTCACACTTATCATTCTGCCCTTTCATATAAAAACCGATATATTTACTGGATTCTCTTTCTGTTAAAGTTTCATTAAACGGCTCCATGTCTACAACTTCTGATTTATGCACATAACCCATTGCTATTCTGGATTTATTTCTTATTAACAGTGCCTCTACCCTTTCTCTTGCTTTTTCTGGACATCTTATATTATCATCAATATCCCCCTTTATATCAACTTCACCCTCAAATTTATTAATATTTATACAGTCTCCTTCGACTTCAATGTGTAATGCCTGACCAAGGTTGGCAGTTCAAATTTTGTTTTTTTAATTTATACTATAATATACTGTAAAATAATACTGAGTACGGATCTGTACTTATAATATCCTTAATACTTAAGTTTTCTCTAGATTTAGGTTACTTGTCACGATATTCAGTGGAAAATTCCATTGCCCTTGTTAGAAATGGATAATATTTTTTGATTGGCTAGCAGCTAGTCGACGCCAGGTTAATTCCCGCCATTCTAAAAAGTCATAAATAGCAGAGAAACACGCAAGCGAGGGCTTTTCTTTTTTACTGTTGGCCCTTGGCGGTTGGGCCATATTTGCCTTGCAGAAATTGCAAACTTTTGAATTTGCTTGAAACTATCAAGCAAAAGGATGTGCTCGAAATTAAACTAAACTCTGTTGTGTTATAGGAATCGGTAAACTCATAAAATGTGTTAAATCTATTTAAAAAAATAACAAAACGTGATAGTTTTGTGAGGATTGAGCAGCAATTTTGGAGGAACAGAGTGCGGGAACTCGTTGAGGGTTCCAACGTGTAAAGACTATTACTGGGACAATGGTGATTCACATTCGCAGAAATCACGAATGAAACTCTTGGAACAGTGAACAATATAATTAAATGTAAAAAATATTAAAACAATAAGTGCCCCTTAAACTACAAGGTTTTAATAAAATGAGTCCGGATTCCTTACATATGCGAAGTTACTTTTGCAAATAAATGTAAAATAATAGGATTGGTTAATTTAAGATACATGCTGTTTCTGATTCATCAAACAAGTGCACACCATTAAATGTGTAAATGCGGAAAAGCTCTCCAGCAGCCCTTGACTCCTGATGAGACTGCCTTTATCTTGCTAACTTTGTGGAAGATGTCCAAATATCAGACAATTGGCAATACGAATTGTATTTAAGTGTAAGTAGTATCAGGATACTGGTGAGTAATGTTTAGAAATGTATTCGTTAAATTTTGGCCAAAATATTCAGGTCTTAATTAGTATATATTTGACAAAGTAGAATTAGTTGTTCATTGATAAATTGTTTATGATGTCCCTAGCAGAATTAGTAAATAAATGCCATTTGTTTAAGATGAGGTATTTAGAGTGTATTTCTTTATATTTATATATAGCTGTTAATCTTTAATTGCAGAACAGGTGATCAATCGCTGTTGGAGCAACGATCAGGTAATGTAGGTATTAGTTTCAAGTCAGAAGCTAATATTAGTTTGTAACTGAAGTAATATAGCAAAGATTTATAGAGCAGATGTTACAAAATGGCGCGCCAACTAATGGGCTCGAAACACGATTTTAAGACTGCCGAAAGTAGTAGAATATTATTATTTTTAATTTTATCTTAATTTTAAAGTCTTTCAAAAATAAAGATGGATCAGGAAGGAATGTAAATAAAACAATTTCATTGAAAGAGTGGGAAAAGATTGAGCAAGATATGCAAAATGAAAGTCAGGAGAAATTTGATAATTCAAATTTACTTAAATTTTTTAAAAATATGCAAATGAATATCACGGAAAGTGTTAGGATGGAAAATGTAAAATTAAAAGAGGAAATAAAGGTAGAGAATACAAAATTGAACGAGGAAATCAAAATGAATATGAATAAAATTAGTATGGTAGTAGAAAACCAAATTGAGGAATTGAAAAAAATTAATGAGGTTAGGTTAGAGCAATTTAAAGAGGAAGTAGTTCAAGAAATTGATAATAAAATTAAACCAGTAGAGGATAAAGTGTATAAAATAGAGAGTAACATAATTCAGAGCAGTATTCATTGGGAAAAGGAAGTTCAAATTTTGGATGATAATATTAAAAATGCCGGAAATAGGATTGCTAACTGTGAAGCAGGTTTATGTAAAATTGAAGAACATGTGGATAACAGGTTTAAAAGTTTAAATAGGGAAGTACAAGACCTAAATATTAAAATTCAGGAAACTGAAGGAACGATCTTAGGGAATGTAGTACAAGTAAATCCGAACCACTTAAATGATTTTGAAAAACCAAAGTTTGATGAAAATCGTAAATCAATGCATCCGGTTAAATTTATACAGAATCTAGAGAGATACTTTGAAACTATTAAAATTACAGAAGCGAGAAAAGTGAACTTTTCGATTAGTTGTTTAGAGGGTGATACGTTAATTTGGTCGTCACGGTTACAATCTCATTGGAAATCATTTGAGGATTTCAAATTAAGTTTTTTAACTACGTATTGGTCGTTACGTAAACAAGAGGAAGTTAGGCACCAAATTCATGAACCGCGGGTATTTAATTCACAAACAGGTACGATGAAACACCATGTTTGGTACTGGGTTGAAAAAATTCAATTTTTGCAACCACCTATGAATGAGGGAATTTTTGTAGAAGCAATTATCAAACATTTTCCACCAGAAATTGAAAGACTATTATTAGCCTCACAAATTGATAATATTGAAAGTTTATTGAGAGTAACGGAAAATTTAGATAAACAAGGAAGCAGGAATATTAGGAATAATAATAGGACTGAGGGAAACGGTAACATCTATAATAGGGGAGTAGGAGATCATCGTAATCGATCGGAACGGATAAATTTTGTATCGCGACAAGGATTTTTTAATAATCGTAGGACATATCAAGGAACACAAGAGGAATTTAATAATGTAAGGAATCAAACGGCAGAGATATCAAATGTCAATGTGCCTGTATCAGTTCAAGAAGTGACCCCAAACTAAAGGAAACTGGGCCACAAGCTCCTGTGACTCAGTTATATTATAAAACAATGGAGCAACTTGATTATTTGAAGTTTTTTAATGATTTTTGGAAAAAATTAAAGTATCGTGCAGTACCAATTAAAATAAGTAATTATATAGAAGAAAGCGTGACACTTGAAAATGTTAAAGAGAAGTGCAATTATGTACCCAAAGTTAACTGTTACGTGGGAAATGATCAGTTTGAAGCATTGCTGGATACAGGTAGTACTGTTAGTATAATGTCTGAGGAAAAACTACAATCTTTAGAAAACAATAATAATATTTTAATTCTTCCTGTAGTAGGGCTATCGATTCAAGGGGTTACTGGTAAAACCATTAAGGTTAAAAGACAGGCGTTAATAAATATTAGAATTGCAACTGAGACAATACCTGTTGTATTTTTAATTGTTCAAAATATAAACACTTCGGTGATATTGGGGACAGACTGGGTTATTAAGTACAATGTACTATTAAATTTTGAGAAGAAGAATTTGAATTTTAAAATTGATGATCGAATTATTGTGGAGAATTTTATAGAGGATGTCTTCCTTGATCCTCCAATATGTGTGGGTTTGAGTATTTGCGGAGACAATGATTTTGTGTTGCAAGATACTGATTTGTTTCACGGGTTAAGTATTTTATTAGATTTACAACGAAGTGTGAATGAAGATTGTGCTGATGATGGATCACTACAATTTCATTGTGAACAATGCCCTGCTGTATTACCGAATAAAGAAGGATTAAAAGAAAGTCATTTACGTAAGCATAATAGTGTCGATTGCATGAATGTGCGTACAATGTCTGATGATAAATTGATCGAACAGCTTAAACAAAAATATAAGTTAGTATTTTCTGATGTACCAGGGTTGTGTACGAAATTTGAGTGTTTTTTACGAACCAAGGAACACGTTCATTTTATTAAAAGGTCGTATCCAATTCCGTTTTCAAAGAGAGACGCGGTTAGTAAAGAAATAGAAAGAATGATAAACTTGAACATAATTGAGAGGTCGAGTTCACCATATTCGAATCCTATAGTGGTGGTGACGAAAAAAGATGGGTCAGTTAGGATTTGTTTGGATGCACGTGAATTGAACAAAATTTTGATACCCGATAGGGAGTCACCTCAGACTATGGAAGAGTTGTTGCAGAAATTTCATGGAACTAAATACATGACATCGTTAGACTTTACTAGTGGGTACTGGCAAATTAAATTACACGAATCCAGTCGCCCACTAACGGCTTTTCTTGTGAATGGGCGCAGCTATCAGTTTAAGGTATTGCCATTTGGGCTCAACGTTTCGGTAGCAATGTTTAGCAAGTGTCTGGATACGGTGCTAGGACCAGAAGTTCTGAGTTTTGCGACGATATATGTTGATGATATTCTAATTACTTCATCTTCAATTAAGGAACATCTTAATCAGTTGGATATTGTTTTGTCAAAATACAGGATGCAGGAATGACTATTAAGGCTAGTAAATCGGAATTTTGAAATCTGAGCTCAAGTTTCTTGGATATATAATAAGTTCAGATGGGATTGCAGTTGATCCGGATAAAATACAAGTGATTCAGAATTTTCCTGAACCGCGAAATAAAAAGAGCTACAATCATTCTTGGGGTTTTGTAACTTTTATCGGAAATTTATACCAGAGCATGCAGAGTTAACTTCAAATCTAACTCACCTAGTAAGAAAAATTATAAATGGGATTGGTGTGTAACCGAAAAGGAAATTTTCAATAGGATAAAATTGCATTTTTGGAGACGGTTGAATTAAAACATCCAGATTTTAGTAAACCATTTTATTTAGAAACTAATGCCTCCACCAAAGCCCTATTGGCACATCTGTTTCAAATTGATAATAATGGAGAAATACGTAGTATAGCTTTTGCCAGTAGAAGTCTATTGACTACAGAACGCCATTATATGATAACGGAGTTGGAACTATTAGGTATCGTGTTTGCTTGTAAAAAATTTAGAACATATATTCTAGGATTTCCAACATACGTGCTAACAGACCATAAGGCACTTGAATTTCTTTTCACATGCAAAGCACTGAGTGCAAGGTTGATGCGTTGGTGCTTGTATTTACAAGAATTTAAATTGGAAATTAAATATAGGAAGGCTAAAGATAATATTGTGGCAGATTTTTTGTCTCGATATGGTTATGAAGGGGAAAAAAGAAACCAAGCTATTATTATAGCTTCAACTAAAATTAAAACGCATAATGTTAATAGTTTACGACAGTTATTAAAAAATCTGAATGAAAGCCAAGCTAATGATGCACAACTAAGTTGGATAAAGAGGGAGTTGATTTCTAATTCAAATGGTAAAAAAGCGCAATTAGAGAAACATTTTACTATTAATGATGAAGTGTTATTTAGGAAAAGTAAAGCAAGAGAAGAATGGTTGCTCATATGTATACCAAGCCACTTAACTGACCAATTAATATGGGAATACCATTTAATTTACGGCCACTTTGGGGTAAAAATGTGCAGGATTAATAGGCGACACATGTTATATACCAAACTTGCAGTCCAAAGTAGCTAAAATAATTTCAGGTTGTGAGTTATGTCAGAAATCCAAGGTAGAAAACGTTAAACGTGCTACACATATGAAAAATATAATGGTTAAACAACCATTGGAATTGGTTTCCATTGATCTATATGGCCTACTACCCACAGGTAGAGGTGGACTAAATTATATATTTGTAGTTCGTGATGTGTTCTCCAAATTCATTAAATTATATCCAATAAAGCGAGCTACTGCAAAAACTTTACTTAATAAAATAACTGAGGATTTTATTCCCAATATAGGCAAACCCAAGTGTCTATTATCAGACCATGGTACACAATTCACTAGCAACTTGTGGCGAGAAACGATAATCGAACTAGGCATTGAAGTAAGAAATTCTACCATTTATCATCCACAATCAAACCCAGTGGAGCGAAGTATGAGGGAGTTGGGACGGTTATTTAGAGTGTACTGCAATAAAAAACACACCCTATGGCCAGAATACACTCAGGTGATAGAAGATTGGTTAAACTGTGTGGAAAATGAGTCTACCGGTTTTGCACCTATTGAATTACTTAGAGGCATTAGGCACCAACAGTTCATTGAAAAACTAATCAGCTTTCCCAAAAGAGAGGATCTGACAGAGAACGTTAAAATAGAGCTTGCTCATAAGAATTTAATGAGTAAAGCTAACAAACGTAAAGAAAGACATGACAAGAATATCAATCCTACTAAGTATGAACCAGGCGACTTGGTGCTAGTAAAACGCATTTTAAATCGTCATCCCTGGGAAAAGAAATTAAAAAGTTTTTCTTGTTGTATGAAGGACCCTTTGAAGTACACAAGCGCATCTACGAAAACGCCTATGTACTAAAACATTTAAATTCGGATAAAATAAAATATACACAAAATGCCATAAATTTAAAACCATATAAAAAGAACATGTTAGTAGAGTAACATAATTGGTGTGAGACATAGTCGTGGGAGGTATTTAATATTGTTACGATACTTTACGGGTTAGAAAATATAGAACTTAGGATTAATTTAGGTTTATGGGGCATCAGCTTAGATATAAGAGTATGCTCATTATAGGGCGAAGGGCTTCGATTGTCTGGAAGTTGAAACAAGTTCAAGTACGGAATACGATTAGGTGTTATAATTATGAGAAATTGGAAGCAGACCGATTCCCCAAATTAAAACAGGGAGTAAATGTAATGCCTGACCAAGGTTGGCAGTTCAAATTTTGTTTTTTTAATTTATACTATAATATACTGTAAAATAATACTGAGTACGGATCTGTACTTATAATATCCTTAATACTTAAGTTTTCTCTAGATTTAGGTTACTTGTCACGATATTCAGTGGAAAATTCCATTGCCCTTGTTAGAAATGGATAATATTTTTTGATTGGCTAGCAGCTAGTCGACGCCAGGTTAATTCCCGCCATTCTAAAAAGTCATAAATAGCAGAGAAACACGCAAGCGAGGGCTTTTTCTTTTTTACTGTTGGCCCTTGGCGGTTGGGCCATATTTGCCTTGCAGAAATTCGCAAACTTTTGCGAATTTGCTTGAAACTATCAAGCAAAAGGATGTGCTCGAAATTAAACTAGACTCTGTTGTGTTATAGGAATCGGTAAACTCATAAAATGTGTTAAATCTATTTAAAAAAATAACAAAACGTGATAGTTTTGTGAGGATTGAGCAGCAATTTTGGAGGAACAGAGTGCGGGAACTCGTTGAGGGTTCCAACGTGTAAAGACTATTACTGGGACAATGGTGATTCACATTCGCAGAAATCACGAATGAAACTCTTGGAACAGTGAACAATATAATTAAATGTAAAAAATATTAAAACAATAAGTGCCCCTTAAACTACAAGGTTTTAATAAAATGAGTCCGGATTCCTTACATATGCGAAGTTACTTTTGCAAATAAATGTAAAAATAATAGGATTGGTTAATTTAAGATACATGCTGTTTCTGATTCATCAAACAAGTGCACACCATTAAATGTGTAAATGCGGAAAAGCTCTCCAGCAGCCCTTGACTCCTGATGAGACTGCCTTTATCTTGCTAACTTTGTGGAAGATGTCCAAATATCAGACAATTGGCAATACGAATTGTATTTAAGTGTAAGTAGTATCAGGATACTGGTGAGTAATGTTTAGAAATGTATTCGTTAAATTTTGGCCAAAATATTCAGGTCTTAATTAGTATATATTTGACAAAGTAGAATTAGTTGTTCATTGATAAATTGTTTATGATGTCCCTAGCAGAATTAGTAAATAAATGCCATTTGTTTAAGATGAGGTATTTAGAGTGTATTTCTTTATATTTATATATAGCTGTTAATCTTTAATTGCAGAACAGGTGATCAATCGCTGTTGGAGCAACGATCAGGTAATGTAGGTATTAGTTTCAAGTCAGAAGCTAATATTAGTTTGTAACTGAAGTAATATAGCAAAGATTTATAGAGCAGATGTTACAAATGCTCTCCTCATCATCCCATTTTATATATTCCCCCCTTATATCTATTGCCTTACCTTCGGCATTTACTTTTAAACCCAACTTATCTATTACGTCCATACCAAATATTGCATCTACTCTTAACCCTGGCACTATTATAAATTCATTCGCAAACTTTATCTTACCTATATCGCATTCCAAAACTATTATTTTGTTCACACTTACAAATCTCTTGCTATTTGGTGCTATTAAATTAAATTTCTTCATGGGCAACATGTTCCCTATTAATTTTTCCCGTTTAACAAAGTCCTAACGACGCTTCAGCTCCCGTATCAATGAGTGTTCCACCTCGACTATTTCCAATCCTTAATTTAATTATCGGTAATAAGCTTTTATTCATTTCCTTTTCCATTTCACTTTTTATGTATTCACGCTGGTGTTTGTACCCATTTATTTTTAAGGGCTTACTTGGTTTGTCCTTTTTAAAAATCCTGATTCGATGTAGATGGTCTTGCCTGACTCGTAACTCCTGCAAAGGTACGATTCATTCTTATAGGTTGTGCTGATTGTTCACGATGTTGTGTTTGTATCATAAACTGATTTATATTTCTGTCGTGATTCGTCCGCTCTGCTTCTCTTCTTGGAGTATCTCTCGTGTTCCAGTTCCTTCTAAAATAATTGTTATAGTAGTTATTTTGGTTGTTTCTATAAAATTGTCCCACATAATTTCCCCTATTGTTTGATCTATTATTTTCTGTATTTCTTTGCAATCTGCCTAAACTCTCTCGCTGTCTTGGTGCCATCCTGCCTTCCAATACACGACTTTGTCATAACTCATCACAACGTTGTAAATATTCCAAAAAAATCTATTGACTATGTTTTAAATCATTACATAATGTCTGATTTCTTCACCAAAATGTCCCGCTAAGTATTTTATGATTTGTGTTTCTTCCATCGGCCGATCTAATTGCTAAACTGAATTTTTGTATAGCGTATATTTCTCTGGTCATTCCTAAATTTTGATTGTATTTCCCTGTAATTAAATTACCTCGCGCCTTGTATTGTTGATTATCCCCCAAAATTTTCTCAAAAACCTATTTTCAAACTCTTGAAATGTCCCGATTTCATTTTCTATTAAATCAAACCATATCTCCGCGCTTCCTTTCAACATTGATCTGACGAAGTTTAAATTATACCTTTCATCCGTTGATCCCTGTATTAATTTTCTTATATTATTTAAGGATACTTTTGGATTTATTTTGTTGTCTCCATAAAATTTGGAATATTGTTCTACTGAAATCTCCGGTCTATTTATTCTAGTATGTTGTAATCCCTGATTTCTACCCACATTTTCAAATTCTGATTTTAAGCTACCTAACTCTCTATTTACAACATTAAGTCCTAATTCACAATTTCCTCGAATTTCCCTCATCTTTTTACCTAAGTCTGTAATACGGTCATTTGTCTCTTTTCCAGATGTTTCCTGATCTAATTTTACTTTCCAGATCTCGTCTCGGACTTTATCTACATCATCCATCATTCTAGCGAATTTATTTTCAAAGTGTAGTTGCATTTCCGCGATCGTTTGGTTAACTTCCTTTAATCCGACGCTTATAATTTTTATTTCGACCCCTAACTTTTCTCTATTTTCTTTGATCTGGTTTTTAATGGCCTCTTCGCTTTCATCCATTTTCCTCGTTAACGCTAATAAAATTTGCATCATTTCCGATTGTTCCTATGTCTGTTGTTCCTCACTTTGGCTCCTCGTTAATTGTTGCATTTCCATTGATGTATCTTGTAGAATTACACTTTCTTGTGACCCAATTTCAACCCCTGGGTTCCTCAATGCCTCTCTGGTCTCCTTAATTCGTTTATCCATTTTTAAAATTTTTAAATTATTAATAATATTTCAAATTCTTTCCGATTTTAAATTCCTAACCCTTTTAGATTAATTTTTACTCGTATTTTTACAAAATTAAATTTTTAAATTTCTCGTTTCTACAAATTTTTAAATTACTAATTTTCCCTTTCAATTTTTAATTTATTTTTTTAGTGGTGTTCTCGCCCCTAACTTTGGGTCGCCATAATTATGCTGTGTTAATTACTGTAGATAAAATAATATACCTTAGTTATATCCCTTATATTGGGCCCCACGGTTTTGGGTGCCATAATTATGCTGCGATACTCGCCTCCCCTTTCAATTGGGTGCTATAAAATGCTGTGTTAAGCCCTGTTATTCTCTTATAGCCCCTTTTACCACTCAAACACTTGTGAAAATGTAAATTTATAATTTTCTTTTGCCTCGACTAGCTGATTCAATTAAATAAAGCACTTCTATAATACATGGTATAATGATTGAATATTTACAACACTTTTAACTATCTTCTCCCCTTTTTGCATCATATACATCTGTCAAATTATTACAAAATCAAGCCAGCAAAACAAGCTCTTTATTACCTTTAAAGACTTATTGAAACGCTTCAAGCGGTCTGTAACTTTTCATAGAATTTATGTAAGAAATCCCCAATTTGTCGGCTTTTACACTTTAAATTATGATTGAGATAAAACAGTTTAAAATAAATCATATCAAAATATTTGAGATAAAACAGTTTCAAAAATAAGTCATATCAAAATCTCTAACCTGAATAATTTTCATAGGTGCTCCCAAGATGTCCAAATCGTTATTGGTACGTTTATTGCAATGAAAGGTTTTTCATTTTCTCCATAGAATAATTACCATCAATTTGCTTGAACAGGCAACATTCTCCAAAATTGTATTTTGATCGTAACGTCTCGTAATTTATGGTTCTACAGGAATCGTAACATTATTTTACTTGTAGTTTATGATTGTATTTTATATCGTAATTGAGATGGTAAATTCAGATTTACATTCCGATAGGAATTTAAATCAACCTTCAGATAGACATTCAGATCGACATCCAGATCGACATTCAGAGAGGAATTTAGATCGACATCCAGAGCCGTCTCAAAAATACGGCATAATTTTCACAATTCTACACTTTATAATTTCACTGTTAACAAATATCTATTATTCACGTAAATATTTGGCACTTTCAATTATAGTCACTGCCCAGTTTCAAAGTATCCTAACTTGATATTCAATTCTCCAGATATTGATAAGATCGTCCCACTTTTGTTTGTGATTCGCTGGCTTCACGTGCTAGGCGAGGTCAAGTATATTATCATTTGTTATGTTTGAGAAAATTTACCAATTGTATGTATTTTAATTGTGTGACGCGGTGCTTGAAGTCACGTAATTCAATTGTTACACCTTATATTTACTAAATCTAAATTGAATAAATTTGGTATTTGTTTATTTCCCAATAAATTGGATTTTCGAACAACTGTGATTCTCTTAGATCGCGTAAGCTTTTAAATATAGCATAGTTTCTGCGTGCGTTTACGATAATATCTTTACACACTTTATGAATGTTTATCTAGCCACTTCATGCAGGTTTTTCACTGATTTAATTTTACTGCGATTCATTACCTTTTTAAATTCTAATCTCTGCTAGTAGCTACACTTGGATATGTGTTTTAATTGTTTGTACTGCTATATACAGTGTGCTCGCAACTAATAATTTTTATAATAACATATTTACTCTCCTAATATCTATTATTTCGTGCTTCTGTTGCTTGGGAGTTTCCCTTGCTTATTTTACGACCCCAATAACTTAACCTACCCCTAAATTAACCCTATAATTACAGCTATATATATATATATATATATATATATATTTATTACTCAAATGTAGACCAGGGTAGAAAATTAATTAACGACATCAAATAATTTTAATCACCGTGTATAAGGAAGCTTTGGGAAAAAGTACGCGTAATTAAAGGCCTACTGTGAAGATTTAAATCATTCAATTAGAATGTAGGGTTTGTATAGAATTTTATTAGATAATACGCATTATTAAAACCGTGGAGCATAAAAATTTATTCGTTTCATTAAAAATAAGAGATTTAAATTATTCACTAGACGCTTTCTATAAAAAGAAGCAGAATTAAAATGCTCAACTTGTATGTAATTTAATTGTTCCAAGTACTAAAACTAGCGAGAAATTACGTGTGAAATTTATATTAATTAATTCAATTTTTAAGTAACGGGTATTAAACAAAGTGTACAAATAATAATTAATATTTAATTAGTATTCGCTAAAAATTAAAGGGTAGAAGTCAATGCCATTCATTATTATTTCAATTGGAGTTAATTGAACCATTAGTAATATATAATAAGCATAAAAGCCTGTAAAAATCCAAGGTTAAAATACCATGAAAACAAAGCTCGGAGAATTATATTTAAAACATTCATTAGGAGTGCACACCTGCAAAGTTTTAAATGTCAAATTCTAATAAATTCGAGCTGATAAACATGCAGCTTCTACGTATATTGGAAACGGTCGGATGTTTTAGCAGGAAAGGCTAGATGAGGGGTTATTTTACTCAAATAAGAATCCACGTGAATTTAAATAGCAGATAGTAAAGAATATCGATTTGTACCACTCAGACCAAGGTAGAAAGGGATGGATAAAAGCGTAAAGCAAGACACGGATAATAAAGGCGTGATTTGTGAAGCTTTACTAGAGCTACGATTGGTTGAAATAAGATGCAAACATGAGATGGGAAAGCATAGCAGTTGGTGTGTAAAATTAATTAGTTGTTCTCGGACGTGTTTGCGAGCCGTGTATAAAATTTCTTAGATTTTCAACTTGGACGTGTGCAAATTTAGTAGAATCGCTGTGCCGGACCGTCGAAAGGGAAAAGAGAATGCGAAATTCTGAAAATTGTCCGTTGCGGGACAAATTCGACGTGCAAGCGGGCCATTATATAGACCCGTGTTGATAGGTGTTTGGCTCTCTTAGATTTTTGATTTTATTCGATACTTTAAACAGTTTTGCTCTTTATTTTTTGTTATTTAATACTTTAAGTAGAATACGTGGTGATTACGTGCTACAATAAAAGTTACTAGTGCACTTAGAGAAAATACAAGGTAATAAAGTCTAGTTATATTTGCGAGTATTACTGTATTACTGTATTATCCAAATTAGTAGCGATAAATAAATACATTGAAGTATGCAGTTTTAGTATAGCGTGAACGAATTATGAATTTCTTTGCTATTTTGTTCGGGAGTGAGTAATCAAGTGTTATTCGTAAACGTGATTGGATCCACAAAACAAAATTTAGATATACGTAGATGAGTTCCTGAGAAGCCCTGAAACAATTTAGATGAATGGTGGTGTAGAAAAATTTTAAAAGCGGTCAGAATCTGAAGCCGTAAACATAAACCAGCTGGAATGGTGGGATGAGCAAGTCCGATGTACATTGAAGCCACGAGTGCAGTAACCTTCAGGTAAATTATGCATTTTGTTCGATCTTAGATGTTTTGGTGTGTTGAATATCTTTATAATTTGTTTGATAAAAAATGGACAGTAGTAAATTTGTATAAACAACAAATTTTTAGTTTTAAGGTAAAATTTTCTTGTATAAGTAGAAAGGAGTATTTATCAGGTTTATGTTTTTGATTATGATAAAAATTTGGGTCTGTCTTTGAGCTCAATTAGACTAACCTGTTAAATTAACGTAAAGGGGTGGGAGATGCTACAACGTATATTTAATAATATGTTAAGAGTAGATAATTGTTACTTGTTAGACAACCTTAGATACTCAGAATTACCTGTATATAATCACCAATTCTTACCGAGCTGGACTCGTCTCAAGCGGATTCTTTTAGCCCTAATCTTCCAGTCAATCAAGTATTAATAATAAAACATAAGCTTGCTCAAAATTGGCCTAATGTATTCAATGACAAATTAATTTGAAATATTTAAAGAGTAATTTAAAGCATTCAAACAAAATCATGTAAGAGGCCAAATGCATGCATGTGGTTTACATATAAATTAAATAAAACAAGTTACCAAATATCAAAACTTAAACGTTTTCTTAATTGTTTTTTTCCCTCGTAGTAGTGATTACCCTGGGAACATTAGTGGCTTCAGAATGCATAAGACTAATTACCGCTTCCCAAACTGTTACTGGAATAACCCATCCTATCTTCGAAGAAGATCGAAAACGACTGCTTGTAGAAGTAAATGATTCTAAATCATCAATCCTTAATTTCTCCAGTAAGACTTTTACACTGCACTTCAACAACCAGTGCTTCAAAATTACCATAAAACTCAAAAAGAACTGACCCCAATTAATTAGAACGTATACAAGTAAGAATGAATATAATTGACATAAAAGGGTACCTAAAGTACAAAGCTTTAGTTGAAAAAATCAATCAAACATATTTTAAATACTTACAGGCTTCTCTTGTAAAAAAGACATAGTGGCGTACTACAAATCCGGCAACCTGCCGACAACTCGAAATAAACATCAAATCAAGTTTTAAGGGTCTCAACTATTAAAATCCCGAACTTATAATGTCGGATCTATTATATTACCATTTAATATTTTCAGATTTACATCTCTAGAAGAGCCCACACAACCACTTGCTTTTCATTCCAGATGAAGAAGAACGAAAAAGTCGCCTATCTCAAAAGCCGTTAAAATTAATGACATTTAACCTTGAACAATAAATTCCAAACCATGGGTGGAACATCTTGAACAAAATATAACATTCTCTGATCCCCTTTATTTACCCAGATAATTACATATAAAATACAGAGAACCTTTGTACCCTAAAAGATAAATTATTCTTTTATAGAATTTCAAATTAAAACAACTTCAGGATTTAATCCTTTACAAAAATATAATTAACTTTGCAGAAACAGTGCCACCACTGCTTGCAAGATTTAGAAATTTTTATTAACCAAAAATATGCATGTGCAGCCTTTTTCTAATGACAATAAACAACAAAATAACAAGAAGATATTTACAACCTTAAAATATTGTAGAAATGTAAACAATCTGAATTATTATGACATGGCTTTTTAATTTATCAAATGCAGAGAAAATAACTGGATTAATTTAAATACTAGAAGTACATAACTTTTGAATAAATGTTTCCACTAAAAAATTGGTAATTACTCAAGACAAGAATAATATTTTAATAACCTTAATGTATATTCGCAAGTATTTTTATGAGAAATAAATTGAAAATCATTATTAAACCATAGTGACAGGCTAACATGTAAAATGTGGCCGTCACATACCCCCCTATCTTACAAAAGAAAACTTTGAAAAAGTTTTCGCCAACAATCACAACACTGAATTAACCTCCAAAATCAGAAAAAAAATTAAATTCAAATTATTTACCTAAGTAACATAAAAACTACCATTTTTCATCAGCATACAAAGTACAATCAGGTTTTAAATCAGATATGTGCCAGTTTCCTTTCGAATTTCTACATTTATCTTCAAGTTCATAAGTATTTATTCCTAATTTTTTCTTTACTTTATATGGACCAGAATATTTTTTACCCAGTTTGGCAGAATAGTTTTTGGAAGCATCCGATATGTTATACTCTTTCTTCCAACAGAAATCTCCTTCCCGTAAACTTACTGGTCTGTGTCGTAAATTATATTGCTTTTTTATTTTTTCATGAGCTTCTTTAAGTTTTTCTATTACAAGTTTCTTAATATCTTTTAATTTATTCCTTTTCTCACTATTATTGTTATCATTTATTTGTTCTGTATTTTCTAATAAAACTTGCTTTTCCTCATCTTGTTTATACTGTTTTCCGTTTAACATCATTTCCGTCCCAAAATTAATAAAATATGGTGTATTATGCGTTGCTTCTGATTTGGCTGTTCTCATAGCACAACCTAATTTAGATATATTTTTATCCCACAGTTTTGATTTTCATTTATATAAGCAATTAACATTGTTTTAAATATTCTATTGTACCTCTCAGTTGGGTTATTTTCTGGAGAATATAACGGAGTGGTTAAAACTTTACATTATAATCTTTTAACAATTTCATAAACTCTTTACTCTTGTATTGCACACCATTGTCCGACTTTAAGTATTCTGGAACACCAAATATTAAAAATACATTTTCTTCCATTATTTTCGCCACCTTAGCTGCAGTAGCTGTTCGTAATGGAAAGAATAATGAAAATTTACTAAAATAGTCGCATACAGCTAATACAAATTTATTACCCTGTGAACTGCGAGTGTATGGACCTAATAAATCTGTTGTTACATATTGCCAACACCGTGTAATATTAACTTTACTACCCATCTCACCAGCTTTCTTATGTTGCTCAGGTTTAGTTTCTTTACATGTACGACATCTTTTTATATAATCCCCAATGTCAGATTTCATCCCTGGCCAATAATATCGCAAAAGAATTTGATGATATGTTTTATATATCCCTAAATGACCAGAAAGCATATTATCATGATGTTCTTGTATAATTTTGAACGTTCTTGTTTTGGAAGAACTTGTTTCCAGTTATCTGAGGTGTTATTAAAATGTTATCGTTTATATGTTTGTATAGTTTACCTTCACTGAATCTCCAATTAGGAAAATTTAAAGGTTTTGTTCTAACGTTATTACTCATTTTTTCATACCATTTATCCCTTCCTTCAGTAACATTAACCTTGTTTATTATAGGATAACAAAAGTCATTACGTTCATCAATCTTGTTAACATTCGGCAGTGAACGACTTAAACAATCTGGAATAATGTGTTCTTTTCCTGGCCTATGAACGATTTCATAATTAAATTGTTGTAGTCTCAAAGCCCATCTACCCAATCTACCAGTTGGATTCTTTAGATTATTCAGCCATAATAAGCTATGGTGATCAGTTATAACAGTGAAAAATGTATTTTCTAGATAGCATCGAAGTTTTTCGCATGCCCACAGTACAGAAAGACATTCTTTTTCTGTTACCGAGTATTTCATTTCATTTTGATTTAAAGTTCTAGATAAATAGCAAATTACTGTTTCTCTACCATTATATTTTTGAGTTAATACCGCCCCTAAACCGTAAGAACTTGCATCACATTGCAGTATAAATGGATAATTGAAATTTGGGCACGATAATATTGGTGCAGATACTAATGCATTTTTAGCATCATCAAAGGCTTTATTACAATCAGTAGTCCATTTAAATTTTGCTCCTTTTTTCGTTAAATTTGTCAACGGATTTATAATAGAAGATAAATTTGGCAAAAATTTCCGGTACCAAGAGATCATACCTAACAAGCGTTTGACTTGTCGTGGAGTCTTCGGAATTGGCATGTTTACAACTGCACTAACTTTTTCAGGATCTACTTGAAGTCCTGTTCGATTTACTATATAGCCTAAGAACTTTAGCTCTTTTCTACAGAATTTACATTTTTCTAAATTCAGAACAAGTCCTGCTTCCTTTAAACGTTTGAAAACTTCCTGAAGAATTTTTATATGAGTGTCAAAATCTTGCGTAACTATTATTATGTCATCCAAAAATTTAAATAGAAATGGTTCCAGCTCTGGACCAAGAACTTTGTCTACTAAAGCCTGAAATGTGGCTGGAGCGTTACATAAACCGAATGCGAGTCTATTAAAATGAAAAAGACCTCGTCCAGGTATGGTAAATGCTGTAAACTTTTTACTGTTTTGTTCCATTGGGATTTGCCAATAGGCACTTTTAATATCCAGGCTACTAAGATACTTAGCGTTACCCAATTTATCCAGTGTAGCACTTACATAAGGTATGGGATAAGCATTTTTCTCGGTTACTGCGTTTAATTTTCGGAAATCAACACAGAAACGAAATTCATTATTACCTTTAGGAACAAGTAATATAGGTGAACTCCATCCCGAGTCACTTCTTTCAATAACTCCTAACTGTAACATTTTGTCAACCTCTGCATCAATCTGTTTTTGCATGACGGGGTTAACTGGATAATAACGTGATTTTATAGGTGGACTATTACATACAATTTTATGTTCAATTAAAGATGTATAACCTAGTTTAGTATTATCTATTGAATCAAAGTACTGTTGTACAACTTTTTCCAACACTAATTTTTGGTCGTAAGTTAAATCATCTGTTGTTTTAATCAAATTTAGATTTAAATTAAAATTATCAGCACTAAAATGCCATTCGCCCTTTCTTAAATCTGGTACTAAACCCATTTTAATCCAGAATTCTGTGCCTAGAATTAACGTATGTCGTAACTGAGGCACTAAGTAAACATCAAACAGTTTAATTTTATCTTTCAATTGAATTGGTAATGTTACTACCCCTGAACAAGTAATGGTTTGATCATTGGCTACTGTGCATTGTACTTCAACATTCTTTTTTGTTTCCAGACCAAGATTTTTAATAAAATTAATTCCGTTATTCCCTAAAAATATTTTGTTAGCTCCTGAGTCTAATAAGCCATTTATTTTACAACCATATATTTGAACTGTTACGTATGGACATTCGTCACCTTCCACTTGTGATAATACATAATCCAAAATTGGTTTACTTGTGGAATTATAATAGTGTAGTTGCTCTTTAGTACAATTAAAATCATTGTTGACCGTTTTTTGTGTGGAAGAAACCAAGTCACGGTCTAAAACCGGTTTCTTCTCCAGTTTCCCGAATTGCAAGATGTACAAGTAAGTTTTGTAAATCCTACTTTCCCACAAGAAAAACATTTCTTGGCTGTACAATGTTTCGCCAAGTGATTTTTAGAGTTACATTTAAAACAAATAATTTCTGAAGAATTAGTCGAATTTGTGTAATTATTCGAAAAATAAGAAGAGTGTAAATTATTTCCTGCATCTCTATCTCTATTTATGCTACTGTTTCTCGAAAAATTTCTATTTCGACTTGTACTATCCTCTCTTGTGTTATTAAAATTACTTTGTTGATTACGTTCACGACTATGACTTCTATAATAGTTACGTGCACTATTCCTAAACGAAGTAGTGTCACGACGACTAGTATGTGGCATATTACTGTTGCCCCTTTCTCTACTAAGATCTCTAGCATTTTTCCGATCATTACTAAAATCTCTATATTTATTCCAACTATTATCCCTAAAATTTTGTTTACCGAATTTATCGTTTTGTGAATAAGCACCTCTTGAATTGGAATTGTCACGTGTTCTTGAACTTTCGCAACTTCTTATCCCTTCAGGTTGCTCATCATGTTCCCTATCATGTGATTTATATTCTTTATTTTTCTCATTAGCTTCAAAAGAAACTTGAGGTTTCGAAATTACGACCCCGTCTATTTTATTTTTACTAGCAGTATTTCGATATGATAAGTCTAATTCAATCGTGGTCTTATCAACAATTGGAGGAGTAAAATTAGTTATTGAATCTCTAGTTTCTTCTATTTTCCGACCTAACCTTATTAATTCATCAATCGAGTAAATATCAATCAGTCCTAGTTGGCTTTGATAAAATGGAATAATATTTTTCCTGAGAATTTTTAATTTGGTAGATTCATCCACCTTAATCGATAACCTATTGAACAAGTTGTTCATTACCGCTACATATATCCCTATAGATTCTTTTTCACCCTGAGTTCTAGTCTTAATTTGATTCCATAATTTTTCATTATAGTCCTTGGGCAAAAATTCATTTTTTAAATTTATACATAATGTATCCCAGTCAGCAACTTTATCCTTTATATCCCTATACCAAATAAGAGCTTTTCCCTCAAATAATTCTATCGCGCTTTTATGTAACTGTTCCTTCGTGACCCCTCTGGCATCACTAAGTTCATTAACCCTTTCCAAAAAGGCATTCAATCCTAATGCATCAACTTCCCCATTAAATTTCAATCCCCAAGTATTTATTTTAGAAGAAGCTTCTACCAAACTAAATTTTCCCAACATATTTAAAACTAAATCTGTATTTGTACTTTCACTTCCTGATGTTGACGCTATATGGACAGAATTTTGGGGTGTAGTATTAGGTAAATTTGTTTCATGATTATTATCTAACTCAGAAAAAGTTAAATCTAAAACATCATCTGATTTCTTTTTTGAAGTTTCTAATTTAAGTTTATAATTAGAAATTGAACTAAGTGTTAATGCCAAAAGTTTTGATTTTTCTTCCAACTCGTTTTTATCAGAAGAATGAATTTGTTCAATTCTATTTAAAATGTGACACAATTTTGTTTCAATTTTTCTAACTACCGCTTGCGTTAATGATTCAGTTAACCAAGTACTTACAATTTCAATCTTTTCAGAAATAATTTTTAATTCATCCTTAACTACTACATTAATTTCAGTTTTAAAATTTTTTCCCTTTTTCTAATTCAAGTAATTCCCTTAATGAATTTTGTAATTCTCTCGATGTTGCTATTTCAGAAGGTTTAGCTCCCCTGCATAATAACTCATATATCAGCTCTTCCTTAAGTAGTCTGTCTACTGTAAAATGCATCCTTAGTATTAATTAACAAAGAATTTTCACAAAAATTTATCAATGTTTAAATATAAATCAATGAAATTGGCAGATATCCTCTTTAAAATGTGTGGTTAAAATGAAAATTTTGTGAGTAGTTCCTAAGTTAAATCCAACCAAAACTATGCATGAAATTTGAAAATTGGGAAATTGAACAATAAAATTTTGGACAATACAATCTTGGAATTTGAAGATTTTGGTAATTTGGGCGCCAAAATATACAACGTATATTTAATAATATGTTAAGAGTAGATAATTGTTACTTGTTAGACAACCTTAGATACTCAGAATTACCTGTATATAATCACCAATTCTTACCGAGCTGGACTCATCTCAAGCGGATTCTTTTAGCCCTAATCTTCCAGTCAATCAAGTATTAATAATAAAACATAAACTTGCTCAAAATTGGCCTAATGTATTCAATGACAAATTAATTTGAAATATTTAAAGAGTAATTTAAAGCATTCAAACAAAATCATGTAAGAGGCCAAATGCATGCATGTGGTTTACATATAAATTAAATAAAACATGTTACCAAATATCGAAACTTAAACGTTTTCTTAATTGTTTTTTTCCCTCGTAGTAGTGATTACCCTGGGAACATTAGTGGCTTCAGAATGCATAAGACTAATTACTGCTTTCCAAACTGTTACTGGAATAACCCATCCTATCTTCGAAGAAGATCGAAAACGGCTGCTTGTAGAAGTAAATGATTCTAAATCATCAATCCTTAATTTCTCCAGTAAGACTTTTACACTGCACTTCAACAACCAGTGCTTCAAAATTACCATAAAACTCAAAAAGAACTGACCCCAATTAATTAGAACGTATACAAGTAAGAATGAATATAATTGACATAAAAGGGTACCTAAAGTACAAAGCTTTAGTTGAAAAAATCAATCAAACATATTTTAAATACTTACAGGTTTCTCTTGTAAAAAAGACATAGTGGCGTACTACAAATCCGGCAACCTGCCGACAACTCGAAATAAACATCAAATCAAGTTTTAAGGGTCTCAACTATTAAAATCCCGAACTTATAATGTCGGATCTATTATATTACCATTTAATATTTTCAGATTTACATCTCTAGAAGAGCCCACACAACCACTTGCTTTTCATTCCAGATGAAGAAGAACGAAAAGTCGCCTATCTCAAAAGCCGTTAAAATTAATGACATTTAACCTTGAACAATAAATTCCAAACCATGGGTGGAACATCTTGAACAAAATATAACATTCTCTGATCCCTTTTATTTACCCAGATAATTACATATAAAATACAGAGAACCTTTGTACCCTAAAAGATAAATTATTCTTTTATAGAATTTCAAATTAAAACAACTTCAGGATTTAATCCTTTACAAAAATATAATTAACTTTGCAGAAACAGTGCCACCACTGCTTGCAAGATTTAGAAATTTTTATTAACCAAAAATACGCATGTGCAGCCTTTTTCTAATGACAATAAACAACAAAATAACAAGAAGATATTTACAACCTTAAAATATTGTAGAAATGTAAACAATCTGAATTATTATGACATGGCTTTTTAATTTATCAAATGCAGAGAAAATAACTAGATTAATTTAAATACTAGAAGTACATAACTTTTGAATAAATGTTTCCACTAAAAAATTGGTAATTACTCAAGACAAGAATAATATTTTAATAACCTTAATGTATATTCGCAAGTATTTTTATGAGAAATAAATTGAAAATCATTATTAAACCATAGTGACAGGCTAACATGTAAAATGTGGCGGTCACAATGCTCCCTTTTATTCAGACTCAGGTCTGCACACATTGTTAACTTAATTAGTATGCATCCTACAAGGACTCTAATTCTGGATGCAAATTAAAATGATGACAAATTTTAACTTGAAAGTTTATGATGCTGCAATTTATGCTGAAATTTAATTTTGAAATTTTAATGTATTATGAATACTGATGTAAATAGAGTTAACGTTGATGTTTGTGGTAGAATGTGTTTTTTTTTATGAATGAGAATGAAAGTTTGAACTAGGTGAGCAGCCGAGGAGTAAAGAGGAAAGAGGCAATTCAACGGACAAGAGAATCAAAGCAAATCCAGGCGCCCAATTCAAGAGGCTCGATTGTTTTTTTTTTACTTTGGTGAGGCTTTTTGACGATTCACAGCATCTCTATGACGGCCTAACGCGAGGGCTCGATTCGAAAACCGTAGTTCCCGAATTTTGGTGAGGACCACAGCAATATATATTGCTGTGAAACCACCAAAATCCGGGAACTACGGTTTTCGAATCGAGCCCCAGCGTTGTGCCGTCATAGATGCTGTGAAACCTCACCAGAGTAAACAAAATATTCGAGCCTCTCAAACTGGGCACCAAGATTTGCTGTGATTCTCGCCCTGTTGAATCTCTTCAGATAGTCGCCTTTTTACTCTTTCCGTCTCGGCTGCTCACCTAGTTAAAACTTTCATCCTCATTCATAAAAAAACAAACACATTCCTACCACAAACATCAACGTTAACTCTATTTACATCAATATTCATAATACATTAAAATTTCAAAATTAAATTGTAGCATAAATTTCAGTATCATAAAATTTCAAGATTAAATTTGTTATCATTTTAATTTGCATCCAGAATTAAAGTCCTTGTAGGATGCCTACTAATTAATTTAGCAATATTTGCAGACCTGAGTCTGAGTACAAAGGGAGCATCTTCCACCCCTTTACGTTAATTAAACAGCTTCGTCTAATTGAGCTCAAAGACATACCCAAATTTTCATCATAATCAAGAACATAAATACTAAATACTCCTTTCTACTTAAACAAGAAAATTTCACCTTAAAATTAAAATTTTGTTGTTTGTACAAATTCACTACTGTCCATTTTAAGTAAACAAATTATAAAGTTATTCAACACACACCAAAACATCAAAAATCGAACAACAAAGCATAAGTTACCTGAAGGTTAATGCACTCGTGGCTCCAATGTACATCGTCCTTTGTTAATCACACCATTCCAACTGGGTTATGTTTACGGTTTCTGATTCTAAACGCTTTTAAAATTTTCTACACCACCATTCATCTAAAGTTATTTCAGAGCTTCTCAGGAACTCATTTAAGTATATCAAAATCTTGTTTTGTGGATCCAATCACGATTACGAATAACATTTAATTTTTAACACCCCCGAAAAATAGCAAAGAAATTCATACTTCTTTCACGCTATACGCCAAAACTGACTACTTTTGTTTATTCATTTATCGTTACAATTTCGATAGTTGGAACAGTAATACTCGCAAATATAACTAGACTTTATTACCTTGTATCTTCTTTTCTAAATGCACTAAATAACTTTCATCGTAGCACGTAAAGAGCAAACTGTTTTGAAGTATTCAATAATCACCAAAATATACGAGCAAACTGTTTAAAATATTGAATCAAAATCGAAAATCTAAGAGCACTGTTTAAAGCATTGAATAATCAAAAATCTAAGAGCTAAACTGTCTAAAGTCCGGGTTTATATAATGGCTAGCCTGTTCGTCGTTTTTGTCCCGCAAACGGACAATTTCCAGAATTTCGCATACTCTGTTCCCTTCTCGACAGCCCGGCACAGCGATTCTAAAAATTTGCACACGCGCCGGTTGAAAATCTAAGAAATTTTCCACACGGCACGCAACCACGTCCGAGAATAACTAATTAATTTTGTATAGAAATGTTATTTTTACACCTCTCATGTTTGCCTCTTATTTTCAACCAATCGTAGCTCTCGTGACGCTACTCAACCCACGCCTTTAATTATTCGTGTCTCTGTCTTGCGCATATTATCCGTCTCTATCTACCCTGTTCTGAGAGGTACAAATCGATATTCTTTATTATCGGTTATTTCAATCCACGTGGACTGTTAAATAACCCACTTTATTAGCATTTCCCGTGAATATTAAGCGACGGTTACTCCAACATTCTCTGTAACCATCTGTTATCTGCAAAGTTTAAGCAGAACGTGACTTTTAAATAAACGCTGTTTTGTATTTCGTGCTAAAGCATCCGACCGTTTCCAATATACGTAGACTCTACATGTTTATCTAAACAAATTAAACTGAAATTGACTTTTAAAAATACGCAGGTGTGTTCAATCGTAACATTTTAAATAACACTTCTACGATTTGAATATTATTGGGTTTTTACAAGCTTTTATACATATTATATGTTACTAATGGTTCAATTAACTCCAATTAAAATAATAATGAATGGCGTTGACTTCTACACTTTAATTTTTAGTGAATCCTAATTAAATATTAAATTATTATTTGTACATTTTGTTTAATACCCATTACTTGAAAACTGAATTCATTAATATAAATTTCGCACATAATTTGTATTTGATTTTTTGAACAATTAAATTAAATACACGTTGAGCATTTTAATTCTGCTTCTTTTTATAGAAAGCGTCTAGTAAATAATTTAAATCCCTTATTTTTAATGAAACGAATGAATTTTTATGCTTCACGGTTTTAATAACGCGTATTATCTAATAAAATTCCTTATACACGGTGATTAAAATTATTTGATGTAATTAATTAATTTTCTACCCTGGTCTAAATTTGAGTAATATATATATATATATATATATATATATATATATATATCGACAATTCTACATGAGTTCTAACAACTACGATCACTTTTAGCCTGAGTTTCAGTAACTAACCACTATTAAATTTTTAAATTTTCGGTCTAGCACAACACTCGGAAAAAAAGTGTCGTGCTGATCATTTCTGTATTTTTCGATATATATAGACAGCTCTACATGAGTTCTAACAACTACAATCACTTTAGCCTGAGTTCCAGTGGCTAACCATTTTTAAATAATTTTTTAATTTTTGGTCTAGCATGACACTCGGCAAAAAAGTGTCGTGCTGGTTATAATATACGTTGTTTATGCAAATAACCTAATTATTGCAATTTTTATTTTAATTACATAGAGAGATGGAACTCGATTAGAACTAACGGGAACTCTTGCTAAAAGTTGTGATATTTATTGGTTTCTTATAGGTTAGAGGAGTAAGTGTCGTGCTAGTTTAGCAAAGTTAGCATGACAATTTTTCATTTGCTACTTTTTGGTATTAAAAATGCGGAACTTTTTTTATTTTCTATCAGGAACTCTAGAACTATGAAAAGTGCTACTAGAACTATCACTGTTTTTTTTTAATTTAAAAAATGTCGTGCCAACTTCACAGAGGTCGCTAGGGATGCATATACTTTGTTGTATTTTTTTACTTGCTTTGTGAGAGACTTCGTTCCACAAAGAGATAGTGTTTGGAAATATATTTGTGTTTTAGAGGAGCTTATTAATATGCTTTTACTAGATTCTTATTCTGAAGCGGATATAGTTCTACTTAAAAATCTAATATCTGAACACCATAATCAGTACAAAACAATTTTAAAGACACTTTGAAACCAAAACACCATATAATAGTACACTATCCTAATGTGATTCGAATGTTTGAACCAGCAAAACATTTTTGGTTTATGAGATATCAATCAAAAAACAAAGAAATAATAAATTATACAAAAGTAACTGCTTCTAGAAAGAATCTTCCATTATCAATATCCAAAAAATGTGCATTGAAATTTGCGTATAATATACTATGTTTAACAGAAAACGATGAATGCGTTATTAAAAAACGAGATAACGATGAAATTAAGAGTAAGCCATGTTATGACTACTTTCAAACCTTATCTATCACATCACTTTCAAGTGCTTCTGAAGTCACCTTCAGGGGAACTCTCTATAAAGTTGGATATCATGTTTTAAATGAAAAAACTTTATATAAGGTTTTAGACATAATTGTCACTGATGTTTGTTTTTGATTTCACAAAAAATTGAAATTACTAATAGAAACGGGCATTTTATGTGTTTCTTTGTAAAAAATCACGCTAACAATATAATCTGTTATGAAATTGAGACAAATCGATATTGTAAGCCTATTCAAATTCATTCTTTGCCAGATGGTAGAAAATTAGTAAAGAAAAGATATTTATAGCTTCATTTGGTTGCTTCTTATTATGAAACTTTGCTTATTGCCATTTTCTCAGTAACTTTGTAATTCCTTTGTATAAGCATTCTTGTTTAGTTACATTTAAGTTTAAATATGTATTAAGTTAAATTAAATTACTTTACTTTTATTTGTTTGCACAGAGTGAGTGGTCTGTTAATGTATACGCAAAAATTGGAGACAAGATATTTGTTGCAACTATATACCATGGGTGACAAAGTGATGTTTCTAGTATACAAACACCAATTAAAGATTATTACCAATTTTTATATTTATACCGTATAAAATAATTTATACAAACCTACAAAATTACACAACTTTTAATTAGGTATGGTGGTATAAATCAATCTGTAGTATTTAGGCTCATATACGTATCTCGAATTTTTGCGTATAATTAAAAAACACTAGATTATTCTTAACGGATTTTAATAAATATTATGTTGTGTTTATGGTTTATGTATTGATGTAGTGCTTTTGTTTGGGTCATCCGTTAATATGATATTTATTTTACACTATATGTAGCTGATTATTTGTTGGTTAAAAAACACAAAATAAATATTTTTAACAAGAAGTTGGTTTTTGTGCCATATACATTACTCAACCCTTTCTAGTTGATCTGTTCTACTGATGATGACCACTTACTAGTTGAACTATGTATTTAGTAGATAAAATGTTCCCATAGCTAAACTTATACCTGTTTACTAGATTAAAATAATCAAATATTAGCTCAATATAACTTTTTAATGCCAAAGTTTGTCTAGTGCTTCAGTTTATTCAATTTTAAGTTAACCTAATCCAAAATCAGATAAATTTTATCTATATTTTGTTAAATTTGATCTAACTATTGAAACAATAATCAAACATTGGTTAAGTGCAATCCACTCAATATTAGATTTTATCCAATCACCAAATTATCATAATTCAAAATTAAAGAAGTTCAACCTTATATAACTGAACTATATTTAACTATTAGATTGATGAAGACAAAAATTATGAATAGGTTATATTTTCCTACTCAACTATATTTATCAAATATTATTTAATACAGTCAAGTAGTTTGCTAGATTGTTTCCTAAACATTCTTAACTTTATACAACTTTGATTAATTTCATTAGATATTCTCTCATATCCAGTTAAATAGTTGCTAAATTCATTTTGTTTTATGACAGGATTTATCCAAGAGTGCCCAATACAATCCCACTATATGTTAATATGAAGCAGAAGTAGAGGAAATTTTAAGTGAATTTTATTTAATTCTTACTGCTGGTAATCAAATTTTTTCTGTAACCAAATGAATGTATTTACTGGTATTTATCTTGGTTTGATATTATTAAGCATCGCTAAAATGCCGATCAAAACTTCTACTGAAATTAATCATACTTTGGATTGATGCTATATTGAACAAAATTATGATTGATATACTATCTTACTGGATTATTGCTATTCAAAATTTCTTTCAGTGTTACTATATTCAAAATTAATATTTTCAATTTATAAATGATAACATTTATATGCTTGCATATAAATAAGAATAAGGTTTGTGAAACTGAAGAATTTTAATACTTTATAGTATCTAAGTTATTCTAAATATTAAATAAATATTCGATTCCAGACTAAATTCGGGAAGTCATTTTTAAGGAAATGAAACACAATATTGATTAGAGTGGTAAAACTCATTAAGTTATCAAAAATAAACAGAACTTCATGAAACTGCAGCTTTCCCATGTTATAGTTTAAAATTAAACAAAAGCACAACTTTTAGTAAGATAACTCTTGCTTATTTGCAACTTTTAGATTAAATAATAGATAATTGATAAAAGGTACAATTTAATTACTTAATCAAACAGGAACTAATAATTTTTTATGTAGGCAAAAGACAAGAGACATACCTGTAGGCATGGTATTAAATGCTTCACATAAAGTTATTGTTAAGCTCTTGAATTATTTTATGTAAATAGAGTTATGTAAGAATAGTGTCTGGTACTAATGTCACTCACATGTGTAGAGGAATAGGAAATAATAGAAAAATACACAAGGTGTGTAATTCTATCCATGACTATTAAAAAATAACATATCTGTTATGACAATCTTTTGAAATCTTCCAATAATAATAATATTTATAATTAAGGAGAACTATACTAAAAGAAAATTTAATTAGTAATTTTAAGCACCGATTTAAAAAGTACGTACCTGCTAAGTCAATCCGTATAATTTATATAATTTAATAATTTACCAGTATTAATCTTATTGAACATAGGAATCCAATCGCCGGGAAACGGAGAACTATGCTAAAACCTTATATTATAATTAGAAATTTAAACACTGACTTATGGAATGGCATACCTGTGACATCAATTCTTTGAATTATGTAATACACAACAATACCATTAGAATTAGCTTCAAGATGATGAAGGCTTCCCAAACAAAAATAATAGAATAGAGGTTAGATTGCTTATACTTTTTACGCCGTGGCTATCGGCACAGTAATGTGTGGATTAAAATCAAAATTATCCACACAGGAAAGTTTTGCAACGTCTTTAGTGAGGTGCCGTTCTATTTAAAATACAATATTATAAATTGTCTACGTTTTAAGACAATGTAAATTGTTATATTAAAATAATTATTATTTTTAAAAATCATTGCAATGTTATAAGAATATTGTTAGTTGTAGTACAGGTGTTTTACAATATAATACCGTAAGACTCGGTGTTCCACTGGTGAAATATCTGGCTTCCATCTAGGCGGCCCGGGTTCGATTCCTGAAGCGACAGTGTTTTTTTTGCATTTTATTTTAGTGATTACCCAAAAATTTTGAAAAAAAATTTCTTTAGGTATTTTTCGACGGTTAGGTTATTTAGAGTCGATTGGCTTCCAAATTTATATGGGTACATAGACGAAAATAGTGTTTAATTTAGGTTACAGTTAGATATGTCTTACTACTAAAAACTGACCAAACGTGTACAACGGCCGTAAATATACCCATAATCAAAAACCAGTTACATTAAATCTTTTTTTTTGCTAGATCCATTTCTCGCTAAAGACGTCGCAAAACTTTCCTGTGTGGGTAATTCTGAATTTATCCACACATTAGTGTGCGGTTAGCCTCGGCGTACTTTTTATTACATAAATGGAGACATACGAAGGCTAAATATATTTCCATGATACTGTGCGCAACTGAATATGTGCGTAATTTAGTTCCCATTCTTCCCTATCCAACGGATGATCTCCTCTTATTTATCTATGATATGGACATACTTAATAAAATGATAATCTATAGTCCATTCCAGCTAAGAATAAAGCGATGAAAGGTGTAGGGCAAGTTTAGCCTTCGATTTGATTAATTAAAAAGATGCTGATTTACACAACTTAATTCAAAAAATTTGGAATTAAAACATATGTAATGCACAATTGTTATATTTGCAATAAAAACGAGTTGTGGAAATTAATTTAGGCTAGTCGCGATTTATAATCACTCAAATATAGAATTAATAATTATTCTGTATGTATATATAAAAATTATAATTAATTTGTATTTACAACAACACGACAAAATGCTAATTGATTGATCCCACTAAATTTTAACTATGTGTTGGGGAGAATACGAATTGCACTTAAAGCTGGCAATGCTGTGGATAATTCTAAAAATATTAATTGTCCTTGATATATAAATGACATTCAACAAAATTCATCGTTTCACATCCTTTAAGTTTTTGAGCATTCTTGTACTTTATTGTTTTTTCTTAGTCATTTTCAATTTTCATTTATAATTTCGTTTCTTTTTGTAAACTGGTAAACAATAGTTCTTGTCAGAACTCACTTCTTCAGAGTTTTATTATTGTGAAGGTATGTCGATTAACCTATATTGATTATGGGTTAAATACACACATATTATTGTTTTAGCATTCAATTCGAAAGATAGCTGAGCAAGAGCAGCAATTATTTAAAAATCGAAGGGGAAGGATAATTCACAGTGGTCAGAAATTAATGGCATATAACACGTATTTAACATACATTGCAAAGAACCTCAATAAGTCTGCTGTTCCGAAACGTACTGTTATGAGCTACTATTAGGCAACCCGTCAAACACACAAGCGCCATAAGCAATGTATATGCAACAGAAGCCTCGAACTTTCTGGCATATACCGGAGTATGAATCATCTATTTAATTCAGGCTTCATATAAGACTGCTGATAAAGTACAGAGTTAGTCTATATCTAAATGTCGAATATAAATTATATCGTGTAAAGTTAATTGGTTACGCTTTTGAAAGTCCAGGAGTAAATATAAATTTGTGTATGTGAACGTTATATTGTACCGCCAGCTTGTAGAATACATAAATCGACAAAAGTGTAATACATAAATTATAGCAGTGTTTAGTGTTGTGGAGAAGCCTTATGGTTAAGAATTTAGTTTAAGAAGATATTAGTGCTTGTAAAGAACATTAATGTTATAGTGCTCCGTTGTTAATTGGACTGAAAACATCTATAAATAAGGCATATACTGTTAATTAGACTTGTGAACAGTGAGTAATAAAAACTTGTTATTACTTACGCGTTGATAGTAGCCCGCTACAGTACTGCTATTGACACAGGTATTGTACAAAACACAGTGTGGAATTCAATTAAACAAATTAAAGGTTCTGGTATCGCCCGTTCACCAAATAAAGATAGAAAATGCTTAACGGTCTTTGATAAGCTTGATGATTTTGAGAAAATGGGAATTCAAAAACATATGCATTCATTCTATCGCGGCAACAAATTGCCAACTGTATCAAAGGTGTTAGCTGTCGTTAATAGTGATGATTTAGTACATGACTTCAGTCGTACATCCTTGCACAGAGTGTTGAAGAACTTAGGCTCTAAATACGACAAAAGAACAAAAAACCTATTTTAATTGAAAAACCTGAAATAGTTCTTTGGCGGAGAAAGTACTTAACCGCAATAAAAAAATATCGTGACGAAAGGACAAAAGTTTATTACATTGATGAGACATGGTTGAATGCAAAGCACGTAGAAAATAAAGTTTGGTATGATACAACAAAAAAAACTGCAAGGCAAGCTTTAATTGAAGGGGTTTCTTCTGGTGTAAAGAATCCATCAGACAAAGGAAAGCGTATGATAATTGTACATATTGGTAGCGACACAGGATTTGTTGATGGAGGTTTATTGATCTTCGAATCAAAGAAAACTGGTAGGATTAATAATATACATACTTTGTGTTTCTATAATAATCTTTATCGGGTGATTATCATAAAGATATGAATGGTGATGTCCATAAACAGTGGCTCGAAAGCGTATTACCTGCTTTAGAGCAAAATTCAGTAATTGTGGTAGATAATGCCCCATATCATAACATGAAATTAAAGAAAACGCCAACTTAAAGTTGGAAAACAGTAAAAATATTTCAACTGAGTTGCAATTATTAAAATTACAATTGGTGGAATTAACAATAAAGCACTATTACACTAACGCTATTTACAAGCACTAATATCTTTTTAAACTAAATTCTTAACCACAGATCTATTAACTATACTAACACTACTATTTATTTATTACACTTTTGTCTATTTATGTATGCTACAAGCTGGTGATACAATATACACGTTTACATAACGGAAATTTATATTTACTAAAGGACTTTCAGAACGTAATGAACAACTAACTATATACGAGATGATTTATATACGACATTTTGATATAAACTAACTCTGTACTTCATCAGCGGTCCTATATATACCCTAAATTAAAAGGATGATCCATACTCCAGTAATTGCTAGAAAGCTCTAGACTTCTGTAGTATATACATTGCTTACGGTGCTTGTGTGTTTGACAGGTTGCCCAATAGTAGCACGTAACACTGCCCCCTCTTTAAAACCGCTACGTCTCGTAACTGTAAATACATTTTGACGCCAATTTAATGACTGATGACGGTATCGGCAGCTATCTTCTCTGGTGCATCCACCATGTCGATGGAAATAATAGTAAACACACTTTTGTTGGTCTTGGTAGGCAACCGATTGATAACAACAAACAAGGACTTGGACGTTGGTTCCCTGGAAAACTACTTCCAGCATATTTCGGACTATTCTCCAATTTAAGCGATCCAGTCCACAGCATAGCTTGGGCACCGCTTGTCTCGTTACTCCATTTTCCATCATCTGTGTCTTAAGATTCTGCAAAGCCTCCCATAGATGTCCATAAATAGGTCTATGCCAAGAAGAATTTTAGATAACCAGATAGTAAACATAACGATTTTTATCCTAAAAAACCAAAGCTTTTCCTACAGTTGGCTGCTGTTGTACTAATTCATCCACACATCCATACTTTTTCTTGAAAACAACAGCTATACCTCTTGACATTTCCAGATCTTGAGCTACGCAATGTGCAAGGGAATACTCTTCTGGTGCTTTAAACAGATCTTGCTGTTTGGCTCATGATTGATAACTCGTCAAACACCATTCTCATTATTAATGTCTTCCTGGTTGTTGCCAGCATAGGATGTTAAACGGTCAAAGTGTACCACTTTCTGTTTACCACAAGGAGATTTTCTGATCCGGTACACTACATCATTAATTCTTTTTAACACTTCGTACGGGCCTTCCCATTGTCTTTGTAATTTTGGCTACAACCCACGCTTTCTTTGTGGATTATACAACCACACTAAATCTCCAGGTTGGTAACCACATTCTTGTGCTATCGTGTCATATTGTATTTCATTCGATTGCTTGCTGCCTGGATATTCTTTCGGACGTTTACGTGAACGCTATTTGATCTTTAACAAAGCTTAGTAACGTAATCTTCACCTGCGATCTCTTCTCCAGGTTTAAATCCAAACTGAAAATCACATGGTAGCCGCCATTCAGGTCCTAGCATCACGCAAGCCGGACTCTTGGACTTCAAAAAGCTCAACTATTTAACTTTACACGATATTATTTATGTTCGACATTCTGATATAGACTAACTCTGTACTTCCTCATCGGTCTTATTTATACTCTGGACTAAAAAGTTAATTCATCCTCCAGTAATTGCTAGAAGATCCTTGGTCCCTGTAGAATATACAGTGCTTACGGCGCTTGTTTGCGTTTGACGGGTTGCCTAATAGTAGCTCGCAACAATATATAGGTATATATATATATATATATATATATATATATATATATATACCAATTAATAAATCAAAGATGTATTGGTATATCGAAAAGGTAAGGAATTCAGCAAAGCTGATTTTAAATTCCTCCTAGAAATTAAGAAATATAACAATTATAATTTAACAATATAAGTAATAGGTAAACACAATGTACATATGCCAAACTAAGTAAAATTGATAAATAGAGGAAACGATTCCAGCGTTTCCTAGATTTCCATCAGCCTAGCTTTGTGATTGCTCATATAGTAAGACATGATATAGCTTTTTGTGAAATTTGTCTTTTGAAGTTTCATAAAAGATTATTTTATATTTGTTATATAATTTTGTAGCCATGTAAGCAAAACAACTCTCATATTTAGCAGTTTTATGCTACATGATACTGAGATCATTGTTATTTCTTAAATTTAGTAGGTGCATACTAGCTTTTTGTTTCATTATCTCATACAGATAAAGTAGGCTACGGGAAGTGATAATAGCATATATGAAGGTAGCTAAAAATAAGGTTGCTCGTTGGTCGAATTTAAGCTTGCAGTGCAAGTTGTAGAACGGTGTGATATGCTGTCTATAGGGTACGCTATATGCAAATCTGAAGCATGTATTATGTAAGACTTGTATTCTACGTTTCATTCGTGCGTTTAGATCGCTGTAGTATATATACTACATTGCAGTAGTCCATTGTTACATGTCGAAAATCGGCATGTAAACATTTCTAATTTTAGTTTTGAATTTGTAAGTGAATTCGCGCCAATATTTTAAAAGACTTGTGCGAGCATTTCCGTCACTTTAGATAGTTGCGTTGGCGCTCGAGATTGCGCAGACGCAGAGTGAAAAGGAAGTGGTGATTTCCGTCACGTCGGGACTAGTAAAAAAAAAACGTCGGACCGAGTGGTTATCTGTGTGCCGTTTTATCTTGTCTTCTCTTGCAGATATGTAAGTTTCCTTTTGTCTTGTATCTATTATCGTTCCTCACCTTATTCCTGTGATCCAGCTACAAAACGGAAGAGAGAAAACAAACCAATTTGACTCCGACGAGGGGGCAAAGGGACGACCCACGCCCACAACGCTCAACCAACGCGGAGAGCCTGACGCGAGAATAGCTGCAATGCCGTGATGAGTTTTACATTTTACGTGAGTACCTTTATCTTTTTTCTTTGTATGTGATAATAATTTGTGGCGTAATAATGACCTTATTGAGCATTATTAGTCAAATATTTATTGTGTTACCAACTGTCGTAGTGGCTCTTATACATTATGCGCCGGGACTTTAAAAGTATACCTTAGAGTAGAGAACCATTAAGTATAACACCAGATGGCATAGACTTAGACTATTACATATTCTCCACTTTACTTCGGGGCCTACAAATTATTTATATTTGTATAGGATGTGCAACTTATAGTAACAAAGTCCGATTTTTTGTTGACATGACTTTCAAAGTTTAATTGCTTGTCCAATGCTACTCCAAGATATTTAACGGCACTTCCAATGTTAATTGTTGCATCATTCATAGTAAGACTATTTATCTGAGCTTCTTCTACTCTTGCGTAATTTTCTTGAGACCAGATGCTTAGTACTTCCGTTTTGAAGACGCTGAGAAGTAGTCCATGACGTTGGACCCATCTACTAACAGCAGCCAGGTTTTTATTTAATAGATTAATTGCAGAATTTACAGTTAGAGTATTACACGATGTATATGATAATACATCGTCTGCATACATGTGGTAGCTACAAGTCGGCATTAAGACCTGCGGTAATCTGCTGTGTAAATCACAAATAACAAAGGTCCAAGGTTACTTCATTGAAGAACACCTTGAGTTACATGTAGCGATTGTGAGGTTTTATTATTTAGTAAGACATTTTGATAACTGCCATTTAAATAGCTAGTAAACCATTCAAGAGTAGTTTTATCAAGTCCAAAGTAGTGCAGTTTCGCAATTAGTAGGTCATACACGATAATGTCAAATGCTTTACTGAAGTCTATGAATGCAAGATATGTAACCTCTGATTTGTCTGCTGAATGTGATAGATCATTTAGTACCTTGGTTCATGCAGTAGCTGTGCTGTGCCCGCTTCTAAATCCAGACTGGAGTTCAGGTAGGATGTCACATCTACTAATATGTTCCAACGTTTGTGTATATACTATTTGTTCAATGACTTTTGACATCACTGGCAGTATACTGGCCGTAAATCGGAAAGTGAGCAGAACAATGGTTTTTTCCTGATAGGTACAACGACAGATCGTTTCCAAGAATTTGGAAATATGCCTTCTTGCAGTGTTGAATTCACCAGATATGTAATTATTTCGATACAGTAGGGCATTATGAGTAATAACATCTTAAGATTGATACCGTCAACACCACAGGCATTGGATTTTATGCGTTTTATAGATGCTTTAACTACATCATCATTTACAGTTGCGAAACGAGTAAACTTATTTATGCTGAGTAGACAATTATGCATATACCGATTGATCTCAGCTTTTTCTACCTTTTGATGCGATATGGAATTAACAAAATAATCATTTATAACATTACATGTGATTTTCAATGCTCCACCCGAAGGTACTACATTGGCTAAGAAGCGAGCTTTTTTTTACCTGGAAAATTTGGAATTTTGCCGAACCCTTGTTGTTCCCATCAAGGTTGGGATTTATAACGTGCGTAACAACACACACACGGGACCTCTATTTTACCTCTCATCCGAACGAGGGTGTATTTTTGTGAAAAATGCTCGCCTAACATTTTTCAAGCGGACTGTGTCGGATTCGAACCCGGGACCTTGGGCGTAGTAATCACACACATTCCACTAAGCCACGGAGCCGCCTCCCAAGTACACAGCGTATCTAAATTATAATAAAATGATGGCATTCTCTGGGGTAAAAGATTCCGGAGTTAAAATAGTCCCCCAGTCGAATCTCCGGGAGGGGACTACTTCGGAGGATGCGATCGGAAAGTTAAAAATAAGAGTCGGGAACATTCTGTGAGTCGGAGCGTGGAATGTTAGAAGTATGAAGCAAGTAGGTAAGCTAGAGAACCTAAAAATCGAAATGAATAGGTTATCACTAGACATAGTAGGGATCAGCGAAGTTCGGTGGCCAGAGGAGGGGGATTTTTGGAGTGGAGACTTCAGGGTAATTCATACAGGAGCAGAGGAAGGAAGTTTGAGTGTGGGGATAGTTATGCGGAAAAAGATAGGACACCGTGTAGAAAATTACTTACAAAAGAACGAAAGAGTACTCATGGTTAGATTAGAATCTAAACCGGTAGACACAGTAATAATACAAGTATACATGCCCACCTCTAGCTACAGTGACGAAATGGTAGAAGCCATCTACAAAGATATCGAAGACATATTAAGATACGTAAAAGGACAGGAAAATTTAATAATTACAAGGATTTTAATGCCGTGATAAGTGAGGGTAGGGAAGGAGCAGTAGTAGGTTTATTTGGTTTAGGCACGAGAAACGACAAGGGAAATAGGCTGGTAGAATTTTGTGACAAGAACAATTTAATCATCACAAACACATTATTTCAACATCATGCTAGAAGACGATATACGTGGAAGATGCCAGGAGATATAGGAAGATATCAAATAGATTACATTCTTGTCAGACAACGGTTTAGGAATCAAGTAAAAGACTGTAGAAGCTACTCAGAAGCAGATATAGACACTGACCACAACATCGTAATCATGAAGGCCGCACTTAAATTTAAATATTTGAAAAAAAGAAACGGAAAAACGCACTTGGACCTACAGAAACTAAAAGAGAAAGATATTCAAGAAAGATTCGAAAAAAGGTCAAATGAATTGCTGAAAGATATCGGGAAAATATCTGATACTAAGGAAGTAAAAACAGAATGGAATAACATTAAATCCAGCCTCGACATAGCGGCCAGAGATATTCTGGGGTATACACAAAAAGTAAATAAGAAACCATGGATAACAAAGGATATCCTGAATTTAATAAAAGAAAGACGAAAATATAAAAATAAATCAGACGAAACAGGAAAACAGAGATACAAAGCCATAAAATGGGAAATTATTCGAAAATACAGGAAAGCTAAAAAACAATGGATTGATGAAAAGTGCAAAGAGATACAAACGAAGATGGAAATAGGAAAGACAGACGAAGCATACAAATTAATTAAAATGAATTTTAGGGATATAAAACCGTATAGCAAAAATATAAAGGACGCACAAGGAAACGTCATCATAGAAAACGTAGAGAAAGTGGGTAGATGGCAAGAATATACAGGGAATTTATATGCAGGAGAGGAACTAACTGCATTAGAACAGGAATCGGACATTGAGAATGATGACTTGGGATATCCTATACTTAGAGATGAATTTGAATTAGCATTAATGAGTCTGAAAAATGGTAAGGCGCCGGGTACAGATAAGGTGCAAGCAGAAACTCTAAAAGCCGCTGGACAAGCAGTAACAGAACGTCTCTTCCAACTTGTAAGCTATATGTATGAGACAGGCGAGATACCCAAAGATTTCAAACGTAGCATCATAGTAACTATACCAAAAAAGAAAGGTGCGGATAGATGTGAAAATTTTCGAACAATAAGTTTGACAGCACACGTGTCAAAAATATTAACTAGAACTGTGCAAAGACGAATGGAAAAGCGGGCGGAAGAAATACTAGTAGAAGACTTATTTGGGTTTAGGCGAAACAGGGGAACACGGGAGGCTATTTTAGCGCTGAGAGTGATAATGGAGAAAACAATAGAAAAAGGGGAAAGCGTGTATATAGGGTTTGTAGATTTGGAAAAAGCATTCGACAATGTAAAATGGAAAAAATGTTTGAAATACT
>JARFIW010000440.1:0-39740 GCA_036346225.1 Platerodrilus igneus | reverse complement strand
TGACACACACTGTGTTTTAGGAACAAAGCAATGTAGAGGATGCTTTCATTTTAGATAGTAACGACTGTTTTAAAAATTTCCACCGTTTTGAAATGTTAGCATTTCAGATTGTGGTAAGTAATTTATAATAAGTGACATGTTTAGATTATTTACAGATAATGAAGTGTCAATTATGTGTGATTCTCTTGTTATAAAAAGTATTACGTACAAATTGTAAGTAAAATAGCCAAGGGGGGCCTGTGAACAAAATATTGAGAGGCAAGTCGGCCACGGCGCACATCCAGCCCATGACAATGTCAAATCCGGCTCGATGCATTTGACTATTTTTATCGTAACACAATGCGGGACAGAGAGCGTTCATTGTGTGTGCATGCTCCAAGCATGTATCAGTACGTTTATTCAAATACTAAACATTAATAAATATAAACAGGAATACAAAAAAATAATAAGAAATAAGTAATAATAAAAGAGTATAGGAAAATGAACAAAAGAAAACTAAATTTATTTACCTCCTTTTTTCTATCTATGCTTGAAATATATCCCGTACTAGTCCCCAAAGATGCCTCAGAACGTAACCTGTCCTATTTTTCCTATTTTTTCCACAGATATCTTTAATCCCCTACTATTTCTATAACTTCTTTGTTATTAACTTTGTCTGTCCATGCTATCATCGTCAAACGTCTGAAACACAACATTCCAAAATATTTCAAAACCAATACCTGTAGTTTATAATAATCATCAGACTTAATGTAATTATTTATTTCGTCATTAGGTTTCTGTCTTGAAACTGGTTGGGCGCATATCTTCACTTATTTCTATTCTTAGCTAGCCTACACCGCTCCCTGAAATTCCCACAACCTAGATACAGCTCGGTCCCCTTTCTGTTCTTTCTAATTATATGCCCTATTTCACCAAGATTCAGTGGTAAATTTCCAGCCTGAGGGAAGATAAACACTTAGACATTTGCTGAATTAATAGTTTTCTAGTAAATCCTTTCCCACAATTAACATTGTTGAGAGTATTGCAAAACGAATGCATGTATTTGCATATAATAATCATCAGGTTTAAGTACAGTTAGTTTTTTCGTCATTAGATTTTCTGTATTCAAATTATTTAGATGCGTACCTACATTGATTTTTATTCTGAGCAAGCCTGCACATTTACCTACATCTTTCACTATCTGTGTGCAATAGTCTAACCTAGGTCTACCTCTACCTCTCTTTTTCCTCTCTCTTCTTCTAATATATTCCGCACTATTCCCTCATGTCTTAGTGTGCGGCCTATCATCCTATCTCTCCTATTTTTTATTGTTTTCCATATACTTCTTTCTTTCCCTGCTATTTCTAGTACCTTCTTATTTTTAACTTTGTCTGTCCATGATGTCTTCATCATACATCTGTAGCACCACATTTCAAAGGCTTCTATCTTTTTCCTATCCACTTCTCCTACTGTCCAGGTTTCACAGCTATATAATACTGTGCTCGACACATATGTTTTAAGCAATCCTTTCTTTGTTTCTATGTTTGTTGTCTTTGAACACAGTATTTGCTTTTTCTTATTAAATGATTACGACCTTGTGCTAATCTTGGTTTTATATCTTTTGTGCTCTTCCCATCTTGCGTTATTTGGTTTCCTAGGTGGCAGAAATCCTTAACCTCTTGTAAGTTCTCATTAGCTATTTGTATTCTAGTTTTAATTAATTTTTTCCTCCTTTGCATACTAGTATTTTAGTTTTATTTTTGTTAATTTTCATACCGTATCTCTCTGTTAGAACTATTTCCATTTCATTAAGAGCAGCGTCTAGCTCATCTTTGCTAGATGCTATTACCACTATATCATCTCCAAATCTAAGCATATCAATCTTTTGTCCTTGCATAATAATTCCAAATGTCTTTGCATTTGACAGTATTCATTGTCTCTTCGATGTACAAGTTAAAAATTAATGGGGATAAGACACATCCCTGTTTCACCTCTTTCCTAATATTTACTTCTCTACATTCCAGCTCTAATTCTATTACAGCTGTTTGTTCTTTGAATAAGCTATGTACTATCCGTCTACTCCTAGAACTCATTCCAATCTTTTCGAAAATTTCGAACATTTTTTCTCATTTTACATTGTCGAATTATTTTTCCAGATCTACAAACCCTATATGCACGCTCTCCCCTTTTTCTATTGTTTTCTCTATTATCAGCCTCAGAGTTAGAATAGCCTCCCGTGTTCTCCTGTTTCACCTAAACTCAAATTGATCTTCTAGTGCTTTGTCAGCTGATTTTTACATTCGTCTTTGTACAATTCTAGTTAATATTTTTGACACATGTGCCCTCAAACTTATTGTTTGAAAATTTTCCACATCTATTCCAGCCTGTCTTTTTTGGTATAGCAACTGTGACGTTACGTTTGAAATCTGTAGGTATCTCATTTGTCGCATACCTATAGCCTACAAGTTGGAAGAGACCTTCTGTTACTGCTTGTCCAGCGGCTTTTAGAGTTTCTGCTTGCACGTTATCTGTACCAGGCGCCCTACCATTTTTCATACCCTTTAATGCTAATTCAAACTCATCTCTAAGCATAGGGTATCCCAAATCAGCCTTTTCAATGTTTGATTCTTCCTACATATAAATTTCCTATATACTCTTGCCATCTATCCACTTTTTCTACATTTTCTATAAAAAACGTTTCCTCCAACGTCCCTTATATTTTTGCTATAGGGTTTTAAATCCCTAAAATTCATTTTAATTAGTTTGTGTGCCTTGTGTGTCTTTCCTACTTCCATCTTAGTTTGTACCTCTTTGCACTTATCATCAATCCATTGCTCTTTAGCTTTCATGCATTTGCGAATAATTTCCCATTTTATGGTTTGGTATTTCTGTTTCATCTGATCTATTTTTGTATTTTCGTCTTTCTTCCATTAGATTCAGGATATCCTTTGTTATCCATGGTTACTTATTTCCTTTTTGTGTATACCCCAGAATATCTCTGGCCGCCATGTCTAAGCTGCATTTAATGTTATTCCATTGTGTTTCTATTTCTTTAGTATAGGAAATTTTCCCGGTATTTTTCAGTAATTCATTTGACGTTTTTTCAAATCCTTTGTGGATATCTTTATGTTCTAGTTTCTCTAAATCAAAGTGCCTTTTTCCGTTCCAAATTTTTAAATTTAAGAGTGTCCTTCATAATTACGATGTTGTGGTAAGTGTCTATACTTGCTTCTGGGTAGCTTAGTCTTTTGCATGATTCCTAAACGTTGTCTAACAAGAATGTAATCTATTTGATATCTTCCTATATCTCCTGGCATCTTCCGCGTGTATCGTCTTCTAGCATGCTGTTGAAATATTGTGTTTGTGATGGTTAAATTGTTCTTGTCGCAAATTCTACCAGCCTATATTCCATGTAATTTTGCAAGCCTAAACCAAATAAACCTACTACCGCTCCTTCCTTATCCTCACCTACCACTGCATTAAAATCTCTCGTAATTATTATTTTCTTGTCGTTTTACGTATCTTAGTATGTCTTCGACATCTTTGTAGATCGTCTTTACCTCTTCCTCACTGTAGCTATAGGTGGGCATGTATACTTGTATTATTACTGTATTTATTGATTTAGATTTTAATCTAACCATAAGTACTCTTTCGTTCTTTTATAAGTAGTTTTCTACACAGCATCCCATCTTTTTTCGCATAACTATCCCCACACCCCAATTTCTTTTCTCTGCTTCTGTATGAATTACCCTAAAGTCTCCACTCCAAAAATCCCCCACCTCTGGCCAGCAAACTTCGCTGATCCCTACTATGTCTAGTGGTAACCTATCCATTTCAATTTTCAAGTTCTCTACTAACAAAATTGTTATAAAGATATGTAGCCTTATTGGAGTTACCATTAGTGAACATGAAATTGATATCTCTCACGGCTGGAAAAAACCAAATGGTGCAAATGCAACATGTTCTGTCATATGTAGATTCTTAAGAATAAGGGCAAAATTTTAGGTACTGGCAGCATATAAAGGCAAACGAATCAATGCTAGTCAACTAGGTTTTCAACAACCTTCGTCCACTAATCTATATAAATCAGCACTTATCTATGAAGAGTAGTAAAATTTTTGCATATGCCAGAGCTATAAAGAAAGAAAAAAAAGTGTGTTTTGTGTGGATTAGGAATGACTACATGTATATTAGGCAGACCCTAGATTCCAGGCCGTTGAAAATTGATACAACAGATCAGCTTAATCTATAAGTATAATATTTGCAAGTATTATTTATATTATTTTTATTTTTTATTTCTCAATCCTTCATACTAATTATTATTTATTTCTGTATTAATATAATTGTAGGGTGTTCTAAAATAATTAATTAAATTAGTATCATGAATAAGACTACACTCCTCAATACAATTGAAAAATATTGTTATGAAATTAATCACACAACATTAAGTTTAAATACACTACAAAATAAGTCGAGTAACAATACTCACAATATAAATCTAACGATATTGCAACAAAATATACGAAACCTTAAACAAATTTTTGATGAGATAGTAATCCTACTTCAAATTTTAAGTAGTAACAATTGTCATCCAGATCTAATTATTCTTACAGAAACTTGAAAGATTGATAATCAAAGTCATCAAATTAAAGGATACTCTAACTATTACAATGGTGCTCACTTTAACCAAAACGGTGGCGTTATAGTATACGCAAGAGAAAACCTTTTAATAAATCATATTATTTATAAATACCAGGAGGTGACCTTTTCAAGAATCACTTTTAAGTTAGATGGTAAGGAATATGGTATGACATGCACATGTAAACCACCTAGTACTAACAGACACTTTCCTCACAGACCTTGAATTGTATTTGTAATCATTTAACTTCCAGCAGACTGAAATTATTGCTGGGGACATTAATATGGATTTGTTACAAAGTACCAATTCTAATACTTTCAGATACAATAACCTTTTATCCGAATTAGGGTATAAATCCTGCATTACCTATCCAACCCGAGTAACAAACTTCTCAGAATCTGCTATTGATCATTTTTTTATACGATTCTCTAAAACTTCTAAATACTTTGATAAAACCGTTAACTCTTATATAATTCAGATAAGTATAACAGATCACTCCTCAATTGTTACATGCTTGCATTTTCAACGAATCACTATTAAGAATAATCAATTAAAAAATACCCAAATTCATCCTAATAGCAAGCATTCTCTACTGGAAAATCTTTGTAAAGACATTAACTGGTCTGATATTATGAATGAAACAGATGTGAATCAAGCCACTAATAATTTCTTACAACTATTGCAAATATAAATTGAAAAAGCAACTACCTATAAAGTATACAATGAACCTAAAAAAAAGAAACCTTTGGATAACGACGGGCTTAACAGTATCTATGTTACATAGAGACTCTATGAAAAAGAAACTATTGAACAATCCCTATAATGTGCAACTTGCAAATCAATATAGAAGCTATAGAAACTATGTTACTAAATTAGGAAATGTAAAGATAATTATTATCTTGCAAAAATTACAGAGTCCAACAACAATCCTAAAAAAATCTGGTCTATAATAAATGAGAGTATAAATAAACAAAGCAACAACAAAAACTGTATTCCAGATACCTTAGCTAACGATCAAAACGATATCGTTTGTGACAAACTAAAATCTAATATGTTCAATGCACACTATTTAACTGTAGGTCAAAACTTGGGCAGTAAAATAAGTAATTTACACCCTATACAGTGTGTACAGTATAAAATGCAGTACATGGGGATCTTGGACACTGTAGGAAATACGATCTTGATTAAATAGGACAAAAGTTGCATAATCATGAGGGTATCTCAGATCGGTTTTCAAATTTCAAAAATTTTTCATAGGTTACTAGTTAGAGGCAAAAAACACAAAATTGACGATTTCTTTATTTGCTCGTAGTTAGTCTACTAATCGAAATAGAATGTTCAAATTTGGTACATCATGGTAATTCCCCATTGCGATTCACATTTTCAACTTAGATTTTGTCTAGGGCATCTAGATTTTGCGTGACGATGTTCAACTTTTATTTTTAAATAGCCGCCATATTGGATTTTTACATTTTTGAAATGCTGACAAAACCCTTTCCAAAGAGGTATAACATAGCTATGTTTGATTGAATCAAAACACTAAAAATCACATAATTATGTTTTGGTCGTAGTAGGCTTTAATTTCCATTATGACAAAGAGAAACAATTGCTCTAAAAATTTTAAACTCAATTTTCAGTGGTAAAAAACAGTAAAAACGTAGAAAATTGAAAATAAATCTGTATTAATCAGAACTTACATAACTATGCATTAACAAAGAATAAATACAAACTAGCATCTATTCAATGCAAAATATTATTTAAGCTGTTTTTAGTTGTCATTCATGTTCAGACAATTGCAAATTAACAATCAAGGAAAAGTCAGCCACATGAATTCATTATTTATTTTAAATGTTTAAATAACCACCCATTTTGTTGAACACACAACCGACACCTTTTATAAACATCTTTACAAGATCGTCTTATCATAGTTGGAGTTATTTTATTTACGGCCTCTTGGACTGCTTGTTGTAATTGGCCTACATTATCATACGTTTTGAGTAACACAACTTTTAAATGGCCCCATATAAAGAAATCTAGAGGAGTTAAATCCGGTGATCTCGCTGGCCACTTAATTGGTCCCCGATTTCCAATCCAGTTTCCATTATACTCAGAATTAAAAAAATTTCTAATAATCAGAGCATTGTGGGGTGGAGCACCATCATTTTGAAAAATCATATTTTGCGAAGTAGCGAGTGGAAGCTCCATTAGTCTATCTGCCACATTTCCCTGCAATAAATCTAAGTATCTCGCAGAGTTTAAATTTGCATTTAACCATTTATTCAAGGGTTAATAATTTTCAAGCGAAAATAAAGTGTTTCGTACTACCACTAATTACTAATGCAATACCTATCACCACAATTGATGTTAATGATTTCAAAATACCCTCAAATATTAAACTAGCCGACCCTACATTCAATGTAACAAGTAGTGTAGATACGTTAATAGGTGTTTCATTATTCTGGGAACTTATATGCCTTTGGTCAAATTAAGAATGAAAACGGTAGCATTTTCCAAAAAACCAAGCTAGGTTGGGTAGTAGCAGGCACAATACGAGGTAGAAATCACCACAAAGTTTCATCATTTTTGACATTTACACAGTTGCATGAAAATTTACAATCATTCTGGAAAATTGATGAAGTGCAGACAAAAGATAAATTTTTAACTCCAGATGAACAGTACGTTGAATCATTTTTTGAACAAACCACTAAACAAAATGTCGACGGCAAATTTATTGTTAAACTGCCGCTTAAAGAAAACCTACATGAGCTAGGTGATTCGTATAAAGTAGCAGTAAAAAGTTTTTTGTCACTTGAAAGACGATTTCAAGGCGACCAAGCATTAAAAATACTTTATACAAAATGCATTCAAGATTATGTAAATCAGGGTCACATGTCTTTGAGTAGTTTAATTTCACAGCAATCGTTTTATTTACCTCATCACGCAGTAATGAAAGAATCAAGCAGTACAACCGCGTTACGAGTTGTGTTTGATGGGTCATGTAAATTAGAGTCAGGGGTAGCCATAAATTCCTTACAATACGTGGGACCCACTCTTCAAGACGATTTGTTTTCAATCATCATGCGCTTTAGAATGTACACATACGTACTTACGGGCGATATTGCTCAGATGTATTGCCAGGTTTGGCTCCATCCAGATCATCGAAGATTTCAAAAAATTATTTGGCGCGAAAATCCTAATGATCCGTTACAAATATACGAGTTAAATACGGTTACCTTCGGAATAACATCCGCTCCGTATCTTGCAGTTAAATATTTGTTTGAAATTGCAGAACGCAATAAAAATATTTTTCCCAAGGAAACGCAAATACTGAAATTAAATTTTTACATTGATGACGGATTATTTGGTGCTAATTCAATTAGTGAATTACAACAACTGAAAGCTAATTTGGTCACCATGTTAGATAGCTACGGATTCACACTAAGAAAATTTAGGAGCAATGTACCCCAGCTTTCAAAAATGCGAAAATTTTAATGTTACTCCAGTCAGTAAAACACTAGGCATTTTGTGGAACCCAACAATTGATTGTTTTTTATATTCTGTTACTAGAGATAAAATGTATACAAATACTGTTTCAAAACGTACCAATCTCTCAGTTACGGCTCAATTATTCGATCCAATAGGTCTCTTAGCGCCTATTGTTGTAATTGTGAAATTAATAATACAAGAGTTATGGCAATTGAACTTAAATTGGGATGAAACGGTTCCGAGTCACATTCATACACAGTGGCTTGCGTTTCTAAATGAATTACCTTCTATTAATAAACTAGCAATTCCGAGAAACATTTTGATTAAACAGGCTATATATACTTCATGAAATTCACGGTTTTTCAGACGCTTCCGTAAAAGCGTACGATGCATGTGTATACATCATTTCAATTAATGGGAAAAATCAACGTGAAATAAATTTAGTTGCTTCTAAATCCAGGGTAGCTCCCTTAAAAACGGTATCGTTGCCTAGGCTAGAACTGCTAGCTGCAGTTTTACTCGCACAATGATTAAATAAATTAAAAGATATTTTGCGGCTAAATTTTACCAAGGAGTGTTACTGGTGTGATTCTAAAATTGTTCTCAATTGGTTAAATTCAAGCCCCAGTAAATGGACTACGTTTGTCGCAAATAGCGTGTCTCTAATTCAAGAACTAACCAATGTCTGCGATTGGTATTATATTAGTTCTTTGGAAAATCCCGCAGCTATTGTATCTCGAGGTGCAATGCCAAGTAAATTAATGAATTGTCAACTTTGGTGGAAAGGTCCAAAATTTCTAAACCATCCTCAACCACATTTAGGGGGAAATTATGATGTGCATCATGAAAGTATTCCAGAGCAAAGGATAGCTATAAATGTCTTTGTATCTACAAATCAAGATTCGGATTTATTCTTTAAAAGATATTCCTCATTAACTAAATTAAAACACATTGTAGCACTATGCCTACGATTTAAATTTAATTGTCAACATCCTCATAACAAGAAAATTGGTTTATTAACAATCAACGAACAGAATGAGGCATTAAATATTTTGATTAAAGCTTCTCAAATTGAAGCATACGCCAAGGATTATAAGGATTTAATGCAAGGCAGACCCACACAAGTTACGAGTAAATTAGTAAGTTTAACTCCATTTATGGATAAACAAGGTTTAATAAGAGTAGGTGGTCGATTAAAAAATTCTAATTTTAATTTTGACAAGCGCTATCCTGTTTTGTTACCATAGGATCATATTCTAACTAAATTAATTTTTAAAAATCAGCATAATCTGTCACTACATGCAGATCCAAATTTATTATTAAGTTTAATAAGGGAAACCTACTGGCCTATTTCCGGAAAAAATATTGCAAAATACACGGTGAAAAAATGCGTAACATGTTGCAGGTACAATCCTGTAATCGAAAACCCAATTATGGGCGAGTTGCATAAGTTACGGGTCACAGCAATGCCCCCATTTCACACTACTGGCGTAGACTATGCAGGGCCGTTATTAATTAAAGACAAACATGGTCGAGGTAGCAAAACAACTAAATGTTACATAGGTATTTTTATTTGTTTTTCAACAAAAGCGATACATATAGAACTCATCACTTCTCTGTCTGCAGCTTCGTTTCTTGCAGCTTTCAAAAGATTTATAGCTAGACGAGGAAAACCATTACATGTATTCAGTAACAACGGTTCAACTTTTCAAGGCGCAAATACCGAATTAAAGAAAATTTATACATTTCTCAAGGAAAATGATGAACTTATTGCAGGTAGCGCTATCAACCTAGGCATAAATTGGCATTTTATACCTTCTAATGCCCCCACTTTGGTGGTCTTTGGGAATCGGCTGTGAAAAGTGTAAAATATCATCTTACTAGAGTGATTTCTCATGCAAGTCTAACTTACGAAGATTTATATACAGTTTTAACACAAATTGAATCCATTTTAAATTCTCGCCCTTTGACGCCTATGTCCTCAGATCCAAATGACTTACAAGCACTAACTCCGGCTCACTTTTTAAGCGGACGTACGTTATCGGCAATCGCAGATCCAGATGTAAGGATCTGAAATTAAATCGATTAGATAAATACCAGCACCTACAATAAATTAATCAGCACATATGGAAACGTTGGTCAGTTGAATACGTATCTCAACTTTAACAACGTTATAAATGGCAACGCGACAACAGTGCTATAAAAATTGGTTCCTTAGTCATTATTAAGGATAGTAACTTACCTCCTTCCAATTGGAAATTGGGACGGATCATTGAACTGCATCCAGGAAGAGACAACACTGTACGTGTAGTGAGTGTAAAGTGCACGAATGGCGTGTTTAAGCGTCCAGTGAATAAAATATGCGTTCTTCCTGTAGAACCTGAAACATAAATTTAATCATTAATGTGAATGTTATATGGTTCTATGTATAACATGTCACATTGTTTGAGTTATGACAAACCTCATTTCTATGAGTTCTTTTACATATTGTTAGAATATGTTGTATTATTTTTATCAATTTGACTATGTACATTAATTGTATGAGATATTTTTATACTTATATATGCATGATAAAAATCTATGCTATATATAATACTTATACTATGTAATCATAAATATCTTATGCTACAGTATGTTTTACTAAACTAATTATGTTGAACTATACTTACCTATAATATGTTGTGTTCTTAGTTATAATGTTAAAATTGTTATTTTAAGGCGTGCGGTATGTTAAGACTATAAACAATCACGCATCCCTTCCACGTTTATTAATCTAGCATGTGACGCGCATTGTTATGTAGAACGAGTCGCTGTCGGGATGACATACGGAAACGTCACGTTTAAGAATGTTTGGTCAACACATAAGTATATAATAAAAGATTTCTTAACGTTATTTGTGTTTATTTCCGACATCTTACAACTTCCAAAGAGTACAGTTACAGTACTGTAGATAACACAAATCTACACTGAAAAACAAAGTATGGAGATATTTCATCAGGCCCATGCCCTGAATGTAATTTAAGTTTAGTTATTTGCAATAGAATCTCAGTAGGTGAAAAATAACAATTGTTAATGGATCCTGCATTGTTAATGACTATGTTAGGAACAGTGGTGTCAGATGAGTTATAAATTGAACCAAAATGATCCGCAAATTGATTGACAATTTGTGTAGGATTATCAGATATTGTATCTTTAAAAGACATGGTATTGGGTAATAAATAATTATTTCTTTTAGAATTGATGAAATTCAAGAAAGTGTTTTTACAATTCACTGAGCTTTGTAGGTCTAGTAAATACTTTTGATGAGTAGTTTTGTATAGAAGCTTGCAATTCCTACGTAAGTTTGAAAATACTATATAGTCCTCAATCCGTTTTGACTGCTTAAAAGTTTTGTGAGCGCGTTTTTGTGCATAATTGCTTGTTTTAATTCAGAAGTGAACCATTTAGGAAATTTAACATTTTTACTTCTGGATCTAGGTACAAATTGATCGATGCAAGCATGCAGATAATTATAGAAAACATTTACAATATGGTTAATATCATTACTAGTGCTAAACAGTAAAGACCAGTTAATATTTCCAAGATATTCGTTAATTCGTTAATTGATAATTAGCAGATTTAAAATCTCTAAAGTAGAAATCATATTGTAATTTGTCAAAACTTTGACACAGAAATGTTAAATTCTAGCCCGAATGATGTAGATCACAAGTTAACAAGGGATCGTTTACCTTATTAACAACAGCATTGCAGCTGGGAAAAATTAAATCTAAGAAGTATCCGTTACAGTTTGCTATCTTATTAACCTGAAATAGATTATGAAATGCTAGACCATTGGCAATACAAATAACCTTGTCATTGATTAGTCCTGAAAACTAGAACCCAACTCTGCATCTTCCCAATAGATGTTAGGAAGATTAAAATTACCACATAAATATACTGAAGAGAATTTAATGTTTCCTAAGGTTTCATTAACTGAGTGAATATAATCCTTATACAATACAACGGTAGACTTTGGAGGAATGTACACACATTCTATAACGATCCTATTAAGTGTTACCTGGACAAATATATTTTCAATATTATGAAATGATGAGTGAAGTTTCATTGATGGAATGTATTTCTTCACTGCGATTACCCCCCCCCCTCCTAAGCGCTCATGTAAGTTTGTTTGAGGTGATCTATCAACTCGATAAATATGGAACAAACTTGTACCCTATTGAAAAACTATTACTAAACTCGATACTCCTTAAGCAAGACTGAATATAATTTCTTACAGATAAACGAAAATTGAATTTAATGAAATTATTTCACAGACACCACTGATGATTGTTAAAAGCTAATCTATCTACATTATTACCTATTATACCCATCGCACAGTAACTTCAACTACAAATTTAAAACACAACGGCATTGATGAACCTAAACAGACGTAGCCCTATAAAATTGTAAACCTGAATTGCAACTGAAATTTAATTTAAACTATTCGTATAGTCTACAGAAACTACTTTGGAAATTCATTGTAATAATATACCTTTTTTAAATAAACAAATAATTACCATCACCCCCTTGTACAATTATTAAACATGAAATATATTTACAAAACCATGTACAGAACGATTGCTAAATCGGGCTGTAACAATTAAATTGACAGATATTTGATTACTTTAAAGGTTTCATTAGCAACGCAAGCCTAATTGTCCCTATAAGTACAACAGTGTACTTGTTTGAAACTTCAAATTTGACATCGATTGATTTTTTGACTCTAATATATTGTAATATTTTTTTCAATATTAAATCATCATTTTGCCTGTCACGGAAAAAATACTGTATTATACATGGGTAAAATGTAAATTTAACTCGGTAGTTTTGTCTCCTCCGCTTCACGTCGGGAGACAAACACACCTCGAGCTATAATCTAGTACTTTTTCCCTTGTATAATAAATAACTATTCTTGCATTGTATAAATTCATCAAAAAATCTTTTGCAAAATAGTTTTAACAAAAGCACCTAATTTTTTATGTAAGAGCTTTAAATTATAGTCAATTCATAACATTTTTGAAAGAAATGAAATTTGATTTTATTGATATTTTTATTATACAGGCATATGGTGGCCTACTTCTGAAAAAGTAATAAAAAAATTTCACGATTTGTTGGATGAAATTATTATTTTCTTAAGTTCTAAGTATAAGCTGAACGAATTTTCTATATTAACGGATGAACTATGCATTTTCCTCTCCATTAATATGATTTCACATCAAAATGAATAAATTTATTATTACAAGAGAATGGGCAATTTATTTTTGGTATGCAATTTATGCAAATGTTACATCGTTTATGAGAACCCTGGAGTTATTTTCAAAAATAATTTTAAAGTAATTCCTATTTTACAATAATACTTGAAATGTGCTGATTTTAAGAAATATGAATCTATAATAAACCAACTAACTTATTTAATGAATTTACAAAAAAATGTATCAATTTTTGCAAAATTTTTGATTTATCTTTAGGAAATCTACCATTCAGTTTTTATGTCTATGATGTATCGCCTAAACTGATAAATTTAAGGTCGAATTTAATATAATGCAACAATTTTCTGAAGAAAGTGTCACACTTTTTGCCTCATTAAACTCAGAAATATTAAACAATATTTGAATAATGCTCAAAATATTTAGTATTCTTTGGGTCCAGATATCTTTGCCAAGCACATTTTTGTTAATGAAAATACAAAAGTAAAATTAGGTCTCGAATGACGGATGAAAATTTAGGAGTGGTTTTAAAAATTCCTACGACCAACTTAAATCCCGACATTGATAAAATAATAAATCAGAAATGTTTCAAATTTAATTCTTCACATTAAACCTTTATTACATAATAGAATTCAAATCTTTTGTATTTATATCCGTCAATAGTCTGATCTAGGTCTATTTCTACCTCTTTTCTTTGTTTTCTGCTTTCTAATATATCCTGCACTATTTCTGCAGCCTTAGAACATGTCCTAACATCCTGTTTTCCACATATTTCTCTTTCCCTATAATTTCTAGAACCTCCTTGTTCTTAAACAACTTATCCAGATACTGCGAGTTACTGCAAGGTACTAAAAAGTAAAAATAATTTGAAAATGAGTAATTTCATATTTTAATGCTCGAATTTGGGTGGATTTTCAAAGAATGAAAATGGCTTGCCACTTCTTTTCACGTATCTTCATGTACAAAACAAAATTTGTCTTTGCAACCTAATTCATTACTTTACAATAAATTTACTGTAGTTGAGCTACTAGTTGACGAGGCCAATAGTATGGCGACAATTGCAACCAGTGTACAAGTAAAGAAAAGTACATAAAATTAATAAAAAATAAATTCAGACTCATCAGAATTAACACGAATATTCTTTTAAGACTACCCTTAATGTACTGAGAAAAATATCAGCATGATGTTCTTGAAATATCAAAGCTGGCCTTAATCGTATCGAATCAGATCCACAACCACCACATATAATTCCTGCAACACAATGGGAAAACATCTTAAACCTAACAAATAAAATGGTATACCTTTTCCGCAAACTAGCGGGTTTCTGAGAGGGTGTACTAAAAGCAGGTGTGCCAAACCGAGTGGAGTGTATAAGTTTAGGAAATTCACATTCTAGTTCTAGCAGTCCAGATTTCAATTTATTTCCAGTTACTTTGCTTGTTTTAATAAATCTTTTGTTTAATTATAGTGATTATTTCATCTAACAGTAATAATCGTACTGGATCTCCCATCCATGTGTTGAAAATACGAAATGGAAGTTTTGGTCTGTAAATAATTATAACATGATGTTAGTTTTGTTGAAGTATACTGTAGTGGAAAACTTAATGAATATTTGTTATTAATTAATTTATTTAGGCACACTATTTTCAAACCCCGATTATAAAATAGGCATAATATATAAATTACATAAAAGTCAAAAAGTAATACTAAAAATTAAACTTAAAATTAAGGAGTGGGAGATGACATAACAAATAGATGCGGCTTCAGAAATCTGTATTAATAGAATCTTTTAAATTGTGGCAATGTATCATTAAATATATCTGTTCTCACAGAAAGTATGGGTATTGGTACATATTGAGTGTATAGGAGAAAATTTTAATATATTAGTTTTAGGAATAGATAGGTAGAACAATAAAAATGATTTCTAGAAGATGATGGCCCTTGAAAATTATAGATAGATAGATAGATAGATAGATTTTATTTTTTCCCATCAATGTGATGATAATGTACACTTCACAACCATTATTAGAAATAGTCAACGTTATAAATAAAATTAAAATATAAATAAATAATACATAAAATTAGCTACATGTATGTAGATAGTCATTAATTAAAATTAAATATTATATACATAGTCAATTTAGATTAGATTAGATTAGATATATTGGACCCATTAACAATGGTAGTAAAATATTACAAAATCATACAGTAAAATCTACATACAAGTAATATATACATATAATTAAATTGCAATTAATTTATTATGTCCAAATTTACTAAGATGAAAGGTTGTCATCTAGGAATTCATTAACTGTGTAATAGCAGCGCTCAACGAGCAAGATAAATAATGCAGCTTTTAAATTTTTTCAGTGGTGCTAATGATCTAATTGTATATGGTAGTTTATTATAAAATGTCGGAGCCATAAATATTATAGATTTTTTAGAACGAGTAGAATTTGGTTTTAGTATATACTTTTGGTAACAATATCTTGTATCATGACTATGAACAGAACTGGCTGAAACGTAATTATTAGAATTTTATAAAACAGAATGAGGGTCTCATATATGAACATGGAATATAAAGTTAATACATTAAGTTTCTTAAAAGAGGTCTGCAATGAGCATCCATCTCTGCCCCAAACACAATACGAATGGCTCTCTTTGCAAATTTAAAAACTATGGATGTTTTAATGAGGCATGAGTTAGCCCAGAAAGCAATTCCGTATCTCATTCTTGATTCGAACAATGCCAAGTAACATTTCTTTTGAGCAAACCACAGGCAACTCTTGGACACTGATTGAAGTGCATAGCATGCCGAAGACAATTTAGATCATAAATGAGAAATATGTTGGACCAGTTCTAGGTCCCTATCAACTATAAGACCAAGGAACTTAGTGAAAGTAACTAAATTTAGAGTCGAACCCAATGTAATGTTGTTAGGCAAAGATAAAGGTTTAAAATTATACAGCAGGTTTTCTGTTCATTTACCGATAATTTATTAATATAAACACCACTTTTTCATCAAGAGATCAGTATTTAATTTTTCTTTCAGTGAATCAACACTCGTTGAATCCCACTGAAGATTGATATCGTCTGCAAATAGAGTACTGTTGGCATGTTTAGTACAGTTAGTAAAATCATTTATGAAAAAGAGAAATAAAATAGGGCCCAAACTGATCCCTCTACTCCTAAATTTAACACAGCGTTTTCAGACCACACATATGTGTTACTGAGCTTGATCCTTACAAAATGTGATCTATTTTGAAGATAGGATTTAAACCAATCATTAGCAATACCCCTAATACCATAAAATTCGAATTTCTGCAGTAGTATTGAGTGATTTACAGAATCGAAAGTTTAAGATCAACAAATACAGCAACTGAGACGCTTTGTCTACTATTTAATGTTAAATATAAGTTATTTAAAAATTGTACATTGGTTAGTTGTAGATTTGTTGGGACAAAATCCAAACTGATTTGGACTAAATATACTGAATTTGTGTTAAAGTTTATAAGTCGACTTTTTACTATTGTTTCGATGACTTATGAAAATGAGGACAGCAAAAGAGATAGGCCGGAAGAAGCTGTAAGAGGGCCCCTTTATGTAATGGAACCACTATTGCAAATTTCAAAACAAGTGGGGAATATTCCAGTATGAAAAGAGTCGTTTATTAATGTGCAAAGTGTTGATTATGTCAAGCGGAAGTGCGAAAGCCAAAATTGATCAGCTGTGGTTTTATTTTTAAATGAATGTAAAACGCTTAGAATTTCATATGCATCTGTCGGGAAAAACATGTTGTTAGAGACTCAATACTTATTTTTTTTTAAAAGGTAATCGCAGATGAATCTGGTTCTTTGTTATTTTCAACTAAAGTCGAGGCCAAAAGTACTTATTAAAAGTATCTGCTATATCATTTTCAGCACAATTATCAATAAGAATATTTTGTGTACTAGATGTATTTCTACCTGAAAGTTCATTTACCACTTTCCAGGTTTCTGCTTGTACATTTCCAGAATTAGAGATTCGGCTAGCAAGAAATTGAGATTTTGCTAATTTGACCACTTTTTTAAAGATTTTTTTGTAGCGCAGATAATAATTTTTTATAAAAGTTGAGTTGTGAAAGTGTTTATAAATGGCATGTAGTGATTTTTTATTTCTAGCAGATATTTTATACCGAAGTCAACCAATATTTAAGTTTATGATTTAGATTGCATTTAACCAAAGGAAATGATCTTGTGAATGCTAATGCTATAATTTATATACTAATGATTGAAATTTTGATTTAAATCATTTGAAGTTATATTAATGTCAATATCTGAGCACAGTGTAGAAAAGCGATTTAAATTTGGGTATTGTAAATCCTGCTATAAATGAAGCAGTTCTCAATAGTTAAGTCAAGATTTGCTTGAAAATGTATAAATTCATGACCAAAATCATTCGGTACAATTGTTGTGTTAGTAAGTACACCTGGATTAAAATTTGTAACAACATAATCAATTAGTGTGCTGGATATATTTGATATCCTAGTATCTTGCATAATGTGCATTTTCAAATTGTAAATTGTAAAGAGTTGTTTTAGTCTAATAACATTTTCATCAAAACCATTTGTGAAATTGATATTAAAATCTCCGCTAATAACCGATACCTTTCTTAATATCTAGAATATGATATAAAACAGTGTCCAGTGAACTAAAAAATATTTCAATATTGCTTAATGGGGGGATAAATGCTCAAAACATGAAGTTTAAGTACCCCTGTATGTTTGTTGTGGTTTGTTTAGATTCTTCTTAATCTTTTTGGGAATGAAACCATAGTTTTTAAAATCTTTTATTTACGCCGATCCATGACCCAGGATCGTTGTCAAAAAAAAAACCAAACGTTTATGACATAAAGAAGGTTACTTTGATTTATTGATGTTTGAAATATTTGGTTTGAGCACAACCTTTTTAAAGTTTAAAGAATGATTGCCTTCAATTTTTGCGACCTGGGATCGACTTTCCATGGAGAAACGCCAACGTGAAACCAGCCGATTAATTTTTATTGGTGAAATTAAATTTAATAATTTGGGAAACATTTTTAACATTTCTATTTATACGGAGATTTCGATTTTTGGGTCTTATTTCCGAGATTCAAAGGGTTCAAGGGCACCAAATCCCCAACAATAATTTGCCGAAATAATGGTTTTCTTTATGCTTATTGTTTGTAATTGATTTTGAAAAAGAAATCATGTATTGGCAATTTCAAAATCGCAAGGAAAACCCAGGAAAAACTTCAAGTTACCCAGAATTTCATTTGATCTTCAGTTATTTCTTTTGTTATTTCTTTTTCCAGTTTACGGAACCAACGCAAATGTGGGAAAGGCAGTTCTTTGATTTTTCTTTTGGTTTTCTTCTTTGTCGATAATTTTCATCTTCCCAATTTTATGACTGGAGTCCCACCAAACTATTTTCCTTTTCATTTTTAATATGATTTATGTTCTTTAATCGAACCAAATGGTCCGGAAGCCTCCAATTAAAACTTTTCACCACCGGATTTTAAACAGTTTTGGTTTTGTAATTGCCCTTTTGGGTTTTGTTTTGTTAATTTGGGCCTTGGGGATTGTTGGTTTTAAATACCTGGGTTTTAATTTTAAATTTGCCCTACTTTAATTTTTCCCAAATTCCTTTAATTAGGATTGGAATTTGGGTGGTTTGAACGTTGGTTTTTTTCAAGGGTTTTATTCTTTTTTTCTAACAGGAATTTGTTTTCAAATGAAATTGAATCTTTCTCTTTCAAAATTTTTCGGGAAAAAGCCATCATACAAGGGATAACCTCGGAACAATTTTTGGGAACATTTAAGGACGTTTGTGTTCCGGGTTTCATTCCGAGTTTAATTTTGATCTTTTTTGAAAAAACGGAATTTTCCATTTGCAACCCATAAGTGAATTTAATTTGGTTCTTTTCTTTTCGAAAGTTTTAATTAACCTTTTTACCTGATAAACATCAACAACCATCCCCCAACCAATTTTTGAATATCAATTTTTTGAATTTCCCCTGAAATTTTCTGGGTTGGGTTTAATGGAATTCCGCCTTCCAATTTGGAAATTTATTTAATTTTAGATTTTAAAACCCAAGAATTCCAAACGGAAACAGGTTCTTTCTTTAAGAATTGACCAGTTTGGGGTTTAAACGGGTTTTGACCATTTTGTTTTCGGGTTTTCAAAATTTTTTTAAAACCCCAAAAAAAATTTTCAAAGGCCAATTTGATGGTCCGTTTTTCAACCGGGGGGTTTCTTTCAGTTTTTTTGTTTTCCAAACCGTTTTTGTAATTTCATTTTTTCATTTTTTAATTTTTCAAAGGCAGCCCAGCAAGAAAATTGAGTTATCGTTTTTAATTGGAATTGCATTTCGTTAGTACACATTTGGCTTTATTTTGTGACTTTTCATTTCGATTTTACATCGTATTCTAAATTGTTTGCTTGATCTTCTTCGAGTTGGTTTGCTGTTTTTCAATACAGCCAATTAGTGCAAAAACCTACTACGAATCAGTATTTTCCAAACAAAAAGAAATTCACATAAAGAAATTTAATAACCTATTTATAGAGAAAAATAACACACAAACTAAAACGTTAGAAAACAGGAACACCATGCTAAACACCGTGATAAATTTATCAAACAGAACTATTAACGACACAGAAAAATCAATTCTTCCAAAAGGCCTTAATTTTGCAGTAACACCAAAATCAATACCAACCTTTGAAATAATTAGCTGTATTGAGAAAACAGCAAACCAACTCGAAGAAGATCAAGCAAACGAATTTAGAATACGATGTAAAAATCGAAATAGAAAAGAATCACAAAATAAAGCCAAATGTAAGTACTAACGAAATAAAAGCAATTCGCAATCTAAAAACGATAACTCAATTATAATTCTACCTGCTGACAAAGGCAATGCAACAGTAATAATGAATAAAAAACGATTACAACACAAAAGTCAACGAACTATTGAACACTGAGAATTACACCAGTTTAGAAACGGACCCAACAAAATCAATTGAAAATAAAATATACAAAACTCTATTTAAATTTAAAATGAATTGAAGACAAAGAAAGAAGTAAACTAGTCCCACATTACAGTAAACCACCCCACTTTTACGGTCTACCAAAAATTCATAAAAAGACATTCCTTTAAGACCTATCGTAAGATCAATAGATTCACCATGCCATAATTTAGCAAAATTTCTACTAAAATTATAAATCCATTAGCAGGCAAAACGGATTCTTTCATTAAAAACAACCAACACTTTTTAGAAAAACTATCAAACATAAAAATTGAAAATAACACACACAATGGTAAGCTTTGATGTAGTAAATTCTTCACAAATGTTCCTATAAACAAAACGCTTAATATTATAAAAACAAACTCGAAAAGATGGCAATCTTAAAGAAAGAACAAAACTAAGTATATCATCGATTATGGAATTATTTGGTTTATGCGTTACCACATATTTTCAAATAAATGATCAATTTTACAAACAAAGCTTGGAATGGCAATGGAAGTCCACTATCCCCAATCTTCAGTAATATATTCATGGAGGAATTCGAAAAGATGTGATATTCACACAAGAATTGAAACCATTGATCTGGTGGAGATACGTTGATGATGTTTATGCTATTTGGCCTCATAATATAGAATTAATTAAAACTTTATACAGTTAATTAACGAAATAGAACCAACTATTAAATTCACATATGAATTAGAACAACATGGAAAACTTCCGTTTTAGATATTCTAGTTAGCAAAACGATACAACAATTAATACATCGGTATATAGAAAACCAACGCACACAAACAGATACTTAAACCTGATTCAAACCACCCACAAATGTGTCAAACGAGGAATTATCAAAACCATGTATGATAGAGCAAAATTAATATCATCAAACGAAAAAAATTTTAAAGAAAGAGAAAGACCTAATCAGATATACACTAATAGAAAACAAATATCCTAAAAGAATAATAGAGAAAAATGAATAAAAACCCTAAAAATAAAGAAAAAGAAAACAAAAACAACGATACACACCACAAAATGCTCTCAATACCATACATAAAAGGATTCTCCGAAAAAATTCAAAGAATAGGAAACAAATTTAGAATTAAAACAGTATTTAGAACCAACAATACACTAAGAGCACAAAAAAAAACAAAACCCAAAAACGCAATACAAAATTCAAAAAACTGTATCTACAAAATACCGTGCGAATGTAATAAGTTTTATATAGGAGAAACTTCCAGACCATTTGAAGTTCGATTAAGAGAACATAAATCATATATAAAAAATAGAAAATTTGAAAAATCCATGATTTGCCAACATGCATGGGACTCCAGTCATAAAATAAAATGGGAAGATGCAAAATTATCGACAAAGAAGAAAACCACCAAAACGCAAAATCAAAGAAGGCCTATTAACCCTACATAAAAATAACTGCGTTGCAAACGAATCCGTGACTTTCAGTAAACAATGGATTCCATTACTAAAAGAAATAACAAAAGAAATAACAAATGAAGATCAAATGCCCACAATATCTAGGTAATTGCAAGTTTTTCCTGGGTTTTCCTTGCGATATTAACATGAAATACAGCCTACATACATGATTTCTATTTATACATACAAAACTAATTACATAACAATAAGCATATTAACTAGAAAGCCATTATTTCGGCAAATTATAAATGTTGGGGATCTTGGTAGCCACAGGGTTGCTTAACCCCTTCACTGAATCTCGGTAAAATAAGACATAACATCAGAAATCTCTCAATTGTATAAATAGAAACATGTTAAAAAATGTTCCCAAATTATTAAATTTATATAAAATTCACCAAAAAATTAATCAGCTGGTTTCACGTTAAGCGTATTGGCTACCATAGGAAAGTCGATCCCAGGTCGCAACACAAATTGAAGGCAATCATTCTTTAAACTTTAAAAATTTTTGCTTAGTGTACTCAAACCAAATATTTCAAACATCAATAAATCAAAGTAACCTTCAATTTATGTCATAAACGTCAAACTTGAAGTTTTTATTATTTTGACAACGATCCTAGGTCATGGATCGAAACGTAAATAAAATAGATTTTAAAAACTATGAGTGGTTTCATTCCCAAAGAAGATTAAGAAGAATGAAGTTTAAGCTTACTATTATAAATATGTGAGAACTCAAAGTTCAGTAATTTAAATTCAAATAGTTTTCAAAACGGCTATTTTTGTCTGAAGTGCAATAAATCGCTGTGCCACCATGACGTCTATGCTGTCTATAGGATATACTAACAAGATCGTAGTTATCTAACTTAATGTATTCATTATAGCCTAGCCAATGTTCAGTGATACAGACAAAGTAACGGAAAATTTAGTTCATCTAATAATATGTGTAATTCATTAACCTTGTTACGTAGATTGCGCATATTACACAGCAATAATGAAAAAGTAACAGATTTTTTATTTATAAAAAAGAACTAGAACTACAATTGGTAGATATATCAGGTATACAAAATGAGTAGTCTGCTTCGTTCGCAGAAAGAGATTGTTTGTGATCTACCATTTTTGCATATATAAGGTTGCTGTTGCAAGAATTAAAAGTTTTAGTAAATTGAGGTCGGAAATTATTAGTAATGGTCAGAATGTGATTTAAAATTTACGTTTTCCTATTGATCTCATATGAAGACCATGTGATGAGAACAGGGACGATTGTACAATTTTATTTATGTCCACATACCAAAAACTTGCATTTGATGCAACCAGTGCTGAATATACATCATTGTTGACAGAATGAATTAAATTGTTCAATATGTTACGTCCTTTCCAAAAGGTGCTGATATTAAAATCAGATTTGTAGCAGAAGCAATGTCATTTAGAAGCTGTTTAGCATGTGTAGACATAGCTTTACCTTGGAAGGCGTTGTTTGTTCCACCAAGGATTAAGACATAGTCACTGTGACTAAAAGTAGAGAGTTTATTTGCTAGGTTGACTACAATGTCTTCCATAAGAGCATTAGGTTTGCACTCGACGTATAAAGAGAAATCTTGTGGATCCAATAATGAAATTAAAATATTAGAAAATCCTCTCACATGACTGTCTCCATAAACGTGAATTTTTGATTTAGCTACAGGTACAGAGACTTCATTTTTATCATTAATTGACGCGATTTTTTCAACTGTGACATTTAGTATTTCTTTGTCTAGAGGTAGATCGTTACGACTATTTTTTTTTATATGTACAGAACGTTGTAATGGGATGGCACTATTAAAAGATAGACTCGTGTTTTTAACGTTATCAGTTTGAGTCATTTTTTCAACTACTTGTACTATTTCACGCTCCGTTTGCGAGCATACGTTAAAATTGTCAAAAACAAAAAATGGAAATGAGCAAGTTTGAGTTGATGTATTTAAAGTATCCGACTTAGGCTTATTATTTTCAAGTATTTGATCCTGTTGTAAACTTTCAACAACCTTAGTTAACGATTTTATTTTATTTGAATAGTGAAGTAGCATTGATTTGTAATCTTCCTGATCATTTAGGAAAAAGTTCTCCATTATAAGACTTTCATCAAGGTTAGTTTTTAACTGTGCCTGCAATTGTTTATTGTGCTTGATCAAGCTGTTGCATTCTGATTTTAAGCTTTTATTTTCTTCTTGTAAATAGTTAAGATCATTCTTAAAAGCATCATATTCAGCACAAGAGATCGATATTGTGTCTTTGGTGCAACAGTACTTTATATTGATCGATTTTGCTGAAAGGTTTTTCCTAGATTCAAGGCAACTTTTATGATAAATAGCATTGCAATTTGTACAAACATAATTGCTGTGGAATTTTCGTTGGCAGCAGGAAAACAAAAAACGATCAGACATGATCACTAGATTAGTTTAGGCAGTAAGGATATGATAACGAATAACTCTTCACACTGGCGGGGTCCTTTGCAGTGTCTGACAAAACACAAACTGGACCACGAATGGTAAACACAAGAGAACAGAGGAGTTAAGTCAGTACCAACACAACTTTTGTAAGATATGCTTAGTGTCAATTCAACAGTTTATAATAACAGTATTTAACTAACTGTAAGTATTAAAGCATTATCTAGGTAAGTATAATTACAAAAAAATCTTAATGTGCGGTAAATAAAATTCAGAATGAAGTGATAAGGTGTATTTGCAGTACATGCAAATACTAGTCAATTATGTTAAATGATAATTGAAAACCAGTTATTATTTCAACTACAATAATCATAATACATATATAAAATCACACATGTGGAGATTTATAAGGTCAAATGATAAAATAAATTTAAGGCTTTTCCAATAGCCAATTTAGTACTTTTACCCACCCTTAAAATAGGATAGGGAGTCAAATTTAAAAATAAAAATTTAGTAGAATATAACTACAATACTATAAATTAGCACTATGTTAATTTTCATTAAAAATCATGCAGGTTTACTCATGATAATTTAAAATATAATGGGACCAGACACAAACACACTTCTTCACTTCAATAACACTAGTCTTGATACAAGATAGTAAATTTGAAGAATCAAACGTATTGTTAATTAACTTACATAGAAATACCACACCACCAGTATCACATCTGGATTTTAGACTAGGTAGAAAAAATCTATGAAGTAATGATTTGTTGTCATAGCCTATGTAGGGATAGACGGAGTCCTCCTTAAATGCTAAGTATTTCACAAAGCGCCGCTGAACTTTTTCTAACATATTTATGTAAGTAACATAGTGAAGAAAGTTATAACACACAATCTCGCTATGAATTTTAATATTTTGAATAATAAAACTACATATTTCAGGCCTCAGGCTGGACCCATACTTAGGCTAACAATAAATTAAAATTACTTTTAAGGTTACAAAACTGAACAATCTGTAATATACAAATTCTTAAAAAAAGCGGTGGACTAATAAATTAACTTATCTATTAAAATACAGGGAAGAAAAAGTTGTATGTCATTAATATTAATATGAGTGTTACATTATCTTAAAAACTTTTTAAATTTGAAGCTCCTCTATGGAAAAAGGCCCATGGAGGAACTAAAAACAAGTTTCAACTTTCGCATCAGAAGACTATTATTAACTTCTTTTTTCAAAAATTTTTTCAACAAGAACTTGACATTATTAAACAAATTGCAGTTAATAATAATTATCCGATCAATATAATTAACAATTTACTTAATAAAATTCAAACCAAAATTAATTCAACAACTTGATTATCTTCAGATAACAATAATAATAAGGTCTTTTTCAGTATTCCCTATTATGACAATATTTTGCTGAAAATTAAAAATAATTTTTCCAAATTTAATGTTAACATTGCTTTTTCTACTACCAGTAAGCCTAAAACGATTTTAGTTTGTAATAAAGACCCGATTCTTTTGTTAGATCATTCAGATATCTACAAACTAAATTGTTCATCATATAACTGCTTTTATATAGGACAAATTAGTCGTAAGTTGAATACACGTTTTAAAGAACGCATATCTGCTATTACAAAATCTAAATTGGATCCAACTAATGATATTTCCGGCTCAGTGTTCGGCTGTCACATTATCAATTCTTCCCATATTTGCGATGAAAATTGTTTTAAAATATTACACCTTCAAATTAAAGGAACTAAGCTTAATTTTTTAGAGACTTCTGAGATTAAAAGGCATTACAATAAATTTGTTTAAATAAGATGGTGAATTTTGATCTTAATCTTATTTTCCATAAATTGATAGATAGAACTAGTGTTGGTAATTATGGACATTACAACTGTTATATTCATAATGATCAAGCTTTTGTCCATTTTGTTCTAATGTCTGTGGACCTTAAATGGAGTTTGTTGATGATTACGGGGTAAATCTTTTAATAAGACACGAGTAACATTTAGTATTGTATAGTTAAGAAGTCACACGTCGTGTACTCTTGTTCAAATACCCAATATCACTGTGTTTAACAATAACCCGGCGTGTGCCCTGATAACCAACCTGATATATTACAAGATAATATAAAGTACAAAAATGAACATATGGGATTATAATCATTTGTTTAAATATATCACAATATCTGCCGATGTTAACATTTAAAATTTATTTAAATTTTTTGACTGTTATTGGTTCCTCCTTGAGTTTTCTATTCCTAGCATATAAAAATTTTAAAAATAGTGTAACTTATATACAAGAGCAAAAATAGCACGAAATAAGTATGTTTATATGTTAAAAGCAAAGAAAAAGAGCATATTATGAAAAGAAAATTGATGATAATTATTGTAATTGAAATATGATGTGGAAATATTTGAAGCAACTTTTAAAACCTTCTTAATCTTCTTTGGGTATTAAACCACTCATAGTTTTTAAAATTATCTTTATTAACGTTTCGATCCATAACCTAGGATCGTTTTCAAAATAATAAAAACTTCAAGTTTGACATTTATGACACAAATTGAAGGTAACTTTGATTTATTGATGTTTGAAATATTTGGTTTGAGTACACTAAGCAAAATTTTAAAGTTTAAATGAATAATTGCCTTCAATTTGTGTTGACCTGGGACCGACTTTTTAGGTATGCAATCGTGAAATCAGCTGATTAATTTTATTGTAAAATTCAATAACTTGGGAATTGGAAAACATTTTTAACATGTTTCTATTTATACAATTTAGAGGATGGTTATTAAAAGTGTGCAATTGCATTATAAAGGCTTAAGTAGTCGTTTTTATATTTATTTTGAAGGAAATCATTATGATTTAGGCTACCTCTTTGGTAGATTTTAACATTGTTCTGAGGTAACCTTATGTTGGGTTTACACTTGTCAGATACCAATGTTGTTCTATGAAGGTTGTATATGGATCTGAGGCCCTATGGCGGGTTTACCTGTCGATACCAATACTGTTTAACGGAGATTGTATATGGTTGTGAGGCAACCTTATTGCGGGTTTACACTGTCAGATACCAATGCTGTTTTACAGGGTTGTTAATATGCTTCATCATCATCTTCATTGGATCTTCATCTCAAAACTGGTTGGACATGTACCTGCACTTATTTATATTCTGAGCTAGCTTCCCTTCTATTGTTTTCTAATTTTATTTTATTTCACCCTAGATTCAGTGAAGGGGTTAAGCAACCTGTGGCTACCAAGATCCCCAACACTAGATATTTGCCGAAATAATGGTTTTCTAGTTAATATGCTTATTGTTATATAAGTTATTGTATGTATAAATAGAAATTATGTATGTAGGCTGTATTTCATTAATATCAGGAAACCCAGGAAAAACTTGCAATGCTACTTAGATATTGGGGCATTTGATTTTATTTGTTATTTCTTTTGTTATTTCTTTTAGTAATGGAATCCATTGTTTACTGAAAGTTACGGATTCGTTAACGCAGTTATTTTATGTAAGGTTATATAAGCAGCTTCTTTGATTTTGCGTTTTGGTGATTTTCTTCTTTGTCGATAATTTTGCGTCCTCCCATTTTATTTTATGACTGGAGTCCCATGCATGTTGGCAAATCATGGATTTTCAAATTTTCTATTTTAATATATGATTTATGTTCTTTTAATCGAACTTCAAATGGTCTGAACTTTCTCCATATAAAACTTATTACATTCACGGTATTTTGTAGATACAATTTTTGAACTTTGTATTGCGTTTTGGGTTTTGTTTTGTTAATTGTGCTCTTAGTGTATTGTTGGTTCTAAATACTGTTTTAATTTTAAATTTGTTTCCTATTCTTTGAATTTTTCGGAGAATCCTTTTATGTGTATTGAGCATTTTGTTGTGTGTATCATTGTTTTGTTTTCTTTTCTTTATTTTAGGGTTTTATCATTTCTTTCTCTATTATTCTTTTAGGATATTTGTTTTCTATTAGTGTACATCTGATTAGGTCTTTCTCTTTTTAAAATTTCGTTTGATGATATTAATTTTGCTCTATCATATGGTTTGATAATTCCTCGTTTGACACAGTGTGGGTGGTTTGAATCGAAGTTTAAGTATCTGTTTGTGTGCGTTGGTTTCTATATACCGATGTATTAATTGCTGTATCGTTTTGCTAGAGAATATCTAAAACGGAAGTTTTCCATGTTGTTCTAATTCATTGAATTTAATAGTTGGTTCTATTTCGTTAATTGACGTACAAAGTTTTTAATTAGTTCTGTATTATGAGGCCAAATGCATCATCATCATCACACCAGATTAGTGGTTTCAATTCTTGTGTGAATATTACATCTTTTCGAATTCCTCCATGAATATATTACTAAAGATTGGTGATAGTGGACTTCCATTGCCATTCGAAGCTTTGTTTGTAAAATTGATCATTTATTTGAAAATATGTGGTATTGACGCATAAACCAATATCCATAATCGATGATATGCTTAGTTTTGTTCTTTCTTTAAGATTGTCATCTTTTTCTAGTTTGTTTTATAATATTGAGCGTTTTGTTTATAGGGACATTTGTGAAGAGATTTACCATCAAAGCTTACCATTTGTGTGTATTTTCAATTTTTATGTTTGATAATTTTTCTAAAAATGTTGGTTGTTTTAATGAAAGAATCCGTTTTGCCTGCTAATGGATTTATAATTTTTAGTAGAAATTTTGCTAAATTATGGCATGGTGAATTTATGGAGCTTACGATAGGTCTTAAAGGAATGTCTTTTTATGAATTTTGCAGACCGTAAAAGTGGGGTGGTTTACTGTAATGGGACCAGTTTACTTCTTTCTTTGTCTTCGAATTCATTTTAAATTTAAATAGGGTTTTGTATATTTTATTTTCAATCGATTTTGTTGGGTCCGTTTCTAAACTGGTGTAATTTTCAGTGTTTAATAGTTTGTTGACTTTTGTGTTGTAATCGTTTTTATTCATTATTACTGTTGCATTGCCTTTGTCAGCAGGTAGAATTATAATTGAGTTATCGTTTCTTAGATTGCGAATTGCTTGTATTTCGTTACTACTTACATTTGGCTTTATTTTGTAATTCTTTTCTATTTCGATTTTGCATCGTACTCTAAATTCGTTTGCTTGATCTTCTTCAAGTTGGTTTGCTGTTTTCTCAATACAGCTAATTATTTCAAAGGTTGGTATTGATTTTGGCGTTACTGCAAAGTTAAGGGAGTATTTACAAGTCAGGTATGGGCCTGAAATTTGTATTTGTTTTAGACAGTTGGACAATCTAAACCTAAAACTTTCGCATTCCAAAAATTCACTCACATTCCTAATAAAATGCAGAAACAACGAAATAATACCAAAAGGATTTAGAATCAAATTTGGAAAGACAAGCAATAAACTATCAAGGATTCTCGAAAGAACAAGCTACAGTATGATGAGGGAAAGACTACAAAACCACCGACACATTATTTATAAGTTAATACAAGATATTGAGGGCATTATAAATTTCATACGAATAAAGGTAACAAAATATGATTTTGATAAAATTCTCGCTAGTGCAAAACGTACTACGAATCAGTATTTTCCAAACAAAAGAAATTCACATAAAGAAATTTAATAACTTATTTATAGAGAAAATAGCACTCAAACTAAAACGTTAGAAAACAGCAACACCATGCTAAACACCGTGATAAATTTATCAAACAGAACTATTAACGACACAGAAAAATCAATTCTTTCAAAAGGCCTTAACTTTGCAGTAACGCCAAAATCAATACCAACCTTTGAAATAATTAGCTGTATTGAGAAAACAGCAAACCAACTTGAAGAAGATCAAGCAAACGAATTTAGAGTACGATGCAAAATCGAAATAGAAAAGAATTACAAAATAAAGCCAAATGTAAGTAGTAACGAAATACAAGCAATTCGCAATCTAAGAAACGATAACTCAATTATAATTCTACCTGCTGACAAAGGCAATGCAACAGTAATAATGAATAAAAACGATTACAACACAAAAGTCAACAAACTATTAAACACTGAGAATTACACCAGTTTAGAAACGGACCCAACAAAATCGATTGAAAATAAAATATACAAAACCCTATTTAAATTTAAAAATGAATTCGAAGACAAAGAAAGAAGTAAACTGGTCCCACATTACAGTAAACCACCCCACTTTTACGGTCTACCAAAAATTCATAAAAAAGACATTCCTTTAAGACCTATCGTAAGCTCCATAAATTCACCATGCCATAATTTAGCAAAATTTCTACTAAAAATTATAAATCCATTAGCAGGCAAAACGGATTCTTTCATTAAAAACAACCAACATTTTTTAGAAAAATTATCAAACATAAAAATTGAAAATACACACACAATGGTAAGCTTTGATGTGGTAAATCTCTTCACAAATGTCCCTATAAACAAAACGCTTAATATTATAAAAAACAAACTAGAAAAAGATGACAATCTTAAAGAAAGAACAAAACTAAGCATATCATCGATTATGGAATTACTTGGTTTATGCGTCAATACCACATATTTTCAAATAAATGATCAATTTTACAAACAAAGCTTCGGAATGGCAATGGGAAGTCCACTATCACCAATCTTTAGTAATATATTCATGGAGGAATTCGAAAAGATGTAATATTCACACAAGAATTGAAACCACTAATCTGGTGGAGATACGTAGATGATGTCTATGCTATTTGGCCTCATAATACAGAACTAATTAAAAACTTTGTACAGTCAATTAACGAAATAGAACCAACTATTAAATTCACATATGAATTAGAACAACATGGAAAACTTCCGTTTTAGATATTCTCGTTAGCAAAAACAATACAGCAATTAATACATCGGTATATAGAAAACCAACGCACACAAACAGATACTTAAACTTCGATTCAAACCACCCACACTGTGTCAAACGAGGAATTATCAAAACCATGTATGATAGAGCAAAATTAATATCATCAAACGAAGAAATTTTAAAAAGAGAAAGACCTAATCAGATGTACACTAATAGAAAACAAATATCCTAAAAGAATAATAGAGAAAGAAATGAATAAAACCCTAAAAATAAAGAAAAGAAAACAAAACAATGATACACACAACAAAATGCTCTCAATACCATACATAAAAGGATTCTCCGAAAAATTCAAAGAATAGGAAACAAATTTAAAATTAAAACAGTATTTAGAACCAACAATACACTAAGAGCACAATTAACAAAAACAAAACCCAAAAACGCAATACAAAGTTCAAAAATTGTATCTACAAAATACCGTGAATGTAATAAGTTTTATATAGGAGAAAGTTCCAGACCATTTGAAGTTCGATTAAAGAACATAAATCATATATTAAAAATAGAAAATTTGAAAAATCCATGATTTGCCAACATGCATGGGACTCCAGTCATAAAATAAAATGGGAGGACGCAAAAATTATCGACAAAGAAGAAAATCACCAAAAACGCAAAATCAAAGAAGCTGCTTATATAACCTTACATAAAAATAACTGCGTTGCAAACGAATCCGTAACTTTCAGTAAACAATGGATTCCATTACTAAAAGAAATAACAAAAGAAATAACAAATAAAAATCAAATGCCCCCAATATCTAGGTAGCATTGCAAGTTTTTCCTGGGTTTCCTTGCGATATTAACATGAAATACAGCCTACATACATAATTTCTATTTATACATACAATAACTAATTATATAACAATAAGCATATTAACTAGAAAACCATTATTTCGGCAAATATCTAAGTGTTGGGGGATCTTGGTAGCCACAGGTTGCTTAACCCCCTTCACTGAATCTAGGTGAAATAAAACATAAAATTAGAAAACAATAGAAGGGAAGCTAGCTCAGAATATAAATAAGTGCAGGTACATGTCCAACCAGTTTTGAGATGAAGATCCAATGAAGATGATGATGAAGCATATTAACAACCCCTGTAAAACAGCATTGGTATCTGACAGGTGTAAACCCGCAATAAGGTTGCCTCACAACCATATACAATCTCCGTTAAACAGTATTGGTATCTGACAAGTGTAAACCCGCCATAGGGTCGCCTCAGATCCATATACAACCTTCATAGAACAACATTGGTATCTGACAAGTGTAAACCCAACATAAGGTTACCTCAGAACAATGTTAAAATCTACCAAAGAGGTAGCCTAAATCATAATGATTTCCTTCAAAATAAATATAAAAAACGACTACTTAAGCCTTTTAATAATGCAATTGCACACTTCTTTAATAACCATCCTCTAAATTGTATAAATAGAAACATGTTAAAAATGTTTTCCAATTCCCAAGTTATTGAATTTTACAATAAAATTAATCAGCTGATTTCACGTTAGCGTATTGGCTACCTAAAAAGTCGGTCCCAGGCCGTAACACAAATTGAAGGCAATTATTCATTTAAACTTTAAAAATTTTGCTTAGTGTACTCAAACCAAATATTTCAAACATCAATAAATCAAAGTTACCTTCAATTTGTGTCATAAATGTCAAACTTGAAGTTTTTATTATTTTGAAAACGATCCTAGGTTATGGATCGAAACGTTAATAAAGATAATTTTAAAAACTATGAGTGGTTTAATACCCAAAGAAGATTAAGAAGAATACTAAACAAACCACAACAAACATACAGGAGTATTTTAAAACCTTCAAAAATACAAATTTAAATAAAATTATTTTCTATGTGCAAAATCAAACAAAGTTTGCAGCAACTATGTTGATATCGCAGATAGTTTTAATAATTATTTTGTGAATAGTATATCTGAAATAGCAAACAGCATAGGTATAGCAGGAAAATGGTCTCCTGTAGAATATCCATTAATAACTAGTAAAATAAAGAAATTTGAAGAAATAAGTATGACACAGTTATGTAAAATAATTTTTTCATTAAAAAAGGTAAATAAACATGATGTGTTAAACAGTAAATTTTAAAATAAACTTTTGAAGCATTGGGACATTTTATATTAAACTTCATTAATATGTCTTTAACAAAGGCTGTTTTTCCTGAACTTTTTAAAATCAGTACAATAATACCAAAACCAAAGGTATCTAATACCAATGAAGCAACAAACTTTCGTCCAATAAATACTCTTCCTGTATTAGAGGAAGTTCTTGAAATGGTAATTTATGAACAACTTATCAAGTATTTTAATCATGATAATTTGTTTTTGGGATGTCAATCTGGATTCAGAAGAAATCATTCGTGTGAAACTGCATTACAGTTAATAATAACAGAATGGAAAAGTGCTGTGGATAATAGTGAATATATTGTGGCAATTTTTCTTGATTTTCAACAAGCATTTGAAACTATTAATAGAGAAACATTAATACAAAAACTACAATATTATGGGATAGGTGGAAAAGTACTGCAATGGTTTAAAAGCTATCTCACAAATAGAAGTCAAAGAACTAAAATATGTGATATAATATCATTAATAACATAGGAATTCCACAAGGAAGTGTGTTAGGACCTTTATTATTTATATAAATGACATTAATTATCAGTGGCGTAACTACGATTTTTGGGCCCCCCCGCAAAAATTTTAAAGTGGGCTCTCTTTAAAATGTATTACTTTTACTGGCTTATATTTAGCCATATTTTTAAATTATAGTACATGTAGAGAAGGAAGCAGTATAGAATTAAATACATATACTATATTAATCAAGTGCTTTATTAATTATAAAACCAAATTACATAAATTCAAACTTATAAGTTAATTAATATTAAATCTACATATTTATACGCCGCACAAAATTATTTACACCTAAAATTTGATACAGTAAAAAACCTATGAGCTAGCAGACATTCCAAATCAAATTCAAAATTTTGTTTTTCTTGCATGTTTTGCTGCAAACGCGTTTATTGTATCCTCTATATTCATATTTTTGGCAGTGTCATGTTCTACTGCTAAGAGGATAAATCGTCTAATCTATCTTGTGAAGTGCGGTTCCTAAGATAATTTTTAATAATTTTTAATTTTGAGAAAGATCTCTCCGCACTTGCAACGCTAACGGGTAAAGTTAGGTATAACATTAAGGCTGTTATGGTGTTTGGAAAACTGCTAGAACCTGTAGATTTGGAAAGTACTAGATATTCTAAAATTGTAAGATACCGTTAACATTTTTAATTCATCACAAATAAGTCTATTATTTTTGAGTGTAGTAAGTTCTATACCTATAGCATCATTTAAATCTTTGTAGTAAAATTTTTGCAATTGTTTTGCCTTAGATAAAATATCGTCTGCAGTTAAATTCAAAAATACATTAGGTTCTAAGAAATTAAACTTTTCGTTTACATGAAAAAGCGATTTAAAACGATTCGACAGCTGTGAAATTATAATATCCATTACGCGATAAAATACATTTATTTTAAATTTAAATTCTTCATCATTAAATCGATAATCATTGGATAATTCATCGTAATGCTTTTTTATTTTTGGTTGCCTTTTTTATAAATTCCGGTTTAATATTCCATTGCCCTGCAACTTTCGCTGCTTCCTCCTTGATGTTGGAATAGTTATTTCTTGTTTCCTTGAAAAATTTTAAAGTTTTTTGAAATAAGAGAGTTATCTGATTAATATTCGCCTTTTCACTCTGAGCAGTTTGTGAGAGCTTGTTAAGCTCTTCTAGAATTTGACTTAAAAAAACACTTAAAAAAATAAAATTAAAATTATCCATGCTAGTTAATATTTGCTTTGCGTCATTTCGTTCATCTGTTTTTTTTGATATCATAATAATTTTATTAAGAGACATTACTATATCTTTATACCGAATTCTTATGGCAGCTAAAGATTTTACTCGATCCGCCCAACGTGTCGGATTTAAGCGTTTCAATTGTGTGAAATTTTCTTTAAAAACAGAAAGCCAATTCCATCTTACTATACTATTAGCAAAAAATGTATATATGTTTTCTAAAAGTAGAAAAAACGATTCTATTTCTTTTATACCTTTAACGGCATCATTTATGACTAGATTTAAGTTATGGGCACTACAGTGCATATATAAGGCTGCAGGCTCTATGTTTAAAATTCTCTTTTGCACGCCAGAATACGTACCGCTCATAACGTTAGCTCCATCGTAGCCCTGCCCTCTACATTTATTTATATCTAATTGCATGTTGGTTAAATTGCTTAATATAGTATTACATAGTCCTTCAGCAGATTGGGACTCTACTTTTGTAAAACCCACAAAAGTTTCACAAATATCTATTTTGGTTACCTCTCCCAAGCTGTCTTTTAAAATCAATATATCTTACAATTTTACTTAATTGATCAATCTTAGTTATATCCTGTGTAGTGTCTATTATGATTGAGAAAAAGGAGCGGATCTAATTTTATTTAATAAAATATTTTTAAGTGTGCGCTTAAAGTATTAATAATATCGTTTTGAATTTTTGGGAAAGATATTTAATTGAACCTTTGGGTCGTTCAAGCACTTTTGTAATATAGGATCATAGTTACTAATTAAATGAACTAAACTTAAGAAATTACCGTTGTAACTGTCTTTTGAATCAGAAAACCTTCTCTATGTCCTCGAAATGACAGCATGCGCTGGGATAGTGTTAAAGTAACATTGAAAAGTCTGTGTAAAACATTTTTCCAAAATTCAGTTTCTTGTTTTAATAGTAGAGTATCTTTCTTATCTATGGTATAATTTTTTTCCACATATCGTAAATAAAACAACAAGTTAAATGAGATTGAGCAAGCAAATGCTCTTTAATTTTTTGATAAACCCTGCCAATCATTAATTCCGGTCGTCCAACTTGACCTTACTGAAGCAAACAGCCAACATGGTTGACAATAAACACAATTTTTAATTTAGAATAACACAACCACCCATTTGAATTGTGTGGTAAGTTTAACGTATTGCTTTTATTTTCGCTTGCAGTTATTAAGTAATAATAGTGAACTGAAAAACTTCTATTTTATTATCTTTAGGAAACGCACCATCTGGTCTACACAATCCGTAATTAATTATTTCTTTTCTTAAATTGTCATGTTGTAAAACATTGATTTTTAAAAATGTGCAAAATCGGTTGGATATTCTTTCGTCAGATCCATAGATAGTTCATTAAGTGAAAAGTACTACTCACATTTACCTCTGTAATTGTAGTGGTATCTAGTTCCAAATTTCTATCGCGGCCGTCATTATGTGATGTACTTGCGCCCTGGGTGAGAGTTTTTAAAATTGTTGACGACTGCTGTTCGTCTGTAGCGGAACTAGTAGATGCTACTGTCGAAAGCCCAATTTCTTTCATAGATTGTTCTTGTTTTCGGACTCTTTAGAAGTAAAAAGGAACTTATTTTTGGAATCTTGCTCTTTGATTCTTCCAATAGTTTCCTTTTTCGTTTTTTGCAGCGCCGCTTGTAGTGCTCATTGTATATTATTTCCTGCAATTTTGAATGAAATTAATTATAATGTAATTAGATAAGTAATAATTATTTAAAAGCCTTTTGAAATTACAAATAACACATACATACTTTGCTTTAAATGCTTTAATTAACAAAATATAAATGATTTTTATTGAATGCTTAAAGATTTATTTATATGTATTTCTCAGCGACTTCAACTATGATCAAATCAATAGTAGTTTAATAAAAATAGATATAAATACTTACGTTTAAATATGAAAGACCTCCTGTAATACGAACACAACACTATTGAGTAAAACGTACTGGAATGCTTTTTACTTCCTTTCCGTTATATATAATGCAGCTAATGCAAATACGTTGCAACCAGCTGACTAGAAACCACAAAATGAATTTCTTTCTAGTATTATATTTCTAGAAAGCGAAGGTTACTAAGCTACCTGCCATCCTGTGAATCTGTACTGTACAGACAATAGCCCTTTTATTCCTATTTAAAATCCCACAAACCAAACTAACCCTACTATACGTCGTTTAATAATGCTTTACCACTTTATACAACTTATCACTTAAGAATAATATAGACATCTTTGTTATTAAAGTTTACAGTCTCTTTCATCTGTTTATTAACCCTTACAAAATAGGACAGAACGGATAGAAAGAAGAAAGGATGCAGGCTGCAGGTGGTGTTCAGTATCTATCTTAATTATTATTTCTTGTATTTCAGCAGTTCCTAGTAGTAACATCAAGAAAACGTTCGTTAACCTGCGGTTTCTGAATTATCTGCAATATTTTCTTGACCGTTTCTTACCTGCCAAATACGTTGAAGATGAATAAGTTGAGTTTATTATCGTTTGGGCCTTCTTGCACTTGGGGCCCCCCCGCATAGCGGGGGCTGGCAGGGGTGTAGTTACGCCACTGTTAATTATGTTCATGGACCACACTATATGAATCTTTTTGCTGATGATACACTTGTTTATGTCTCGGACTACCATTTAGATTTTGCCATACAAAAAATTAATATAGCATTAAAAAATATTGAATGTTTTTGAAAGGTCAATAAACTTAAACTAAATGTACTAAACCAAGGCCATGATTGTAACAAACAAAAAATATGAACGACTTAACACAAGTTTACTTAACATTGAAATGAATAATAGTAGAATAGAAATAGTGACTGAAATTAAATACTTGGGTTTTATAATTGATAATCATGTAATATTTGGCAAACAGTTAGATTACATGGTTAAAAAGATATCAAGAAAATTGTTCTTATTTTCACGAATATCCAAATCACTATCTAAATATAGTAGAATTATGGTATATAACAGTTTATAAAACCACATTTTGATTACTGTGCAACAATAAATTATCTATTTAACCAAATTCAAATACATAAATTACAAAATAGGTCAAGGAGGATTATTTTGAGATATAACAGATATACATCAATTGCACACATGATAAGTATCCTGCAGTAGTTGTCAGTTAAAGATAAATTTTATTATTTCTATGATATTTATTTTTAAAACAGTGCAGAGTTTACATGCCACATACCTTAATAAATATGTTATTAGTAATAAAAAATTCATTCTTATAATACAAGATCAAGAGAAAACTTTTATATAAAGAAAACAAATTATAAGAGTACAATGAACTCATTGTTTTTTTAAAGGATTAAATAAATATAATAAATTACCAAGTGAATTAAAAAATGTCAATAACATACATTCATTCAAAAGAATGTTATTATATTACATTGAACTTCAAAATTGTTATAAAGTCTAACAATAGTGTTAGTCTTATTTAATTCATTTTAGTATTATTTAATTAATACAAGAAGTAACGTATACGATATGTAATGAAAAATATAGTTCATTTGTAGTACTGAAAATTAGGATTTTTTCCTATAATAAAGTGAATTTATTATTATTTATTTTTATACTATTATAGTCGTTATGATAGTCAAGTCTAACATGATAAACATATTGTATTATTAAACGAGTTTTTTTTTATTTACTCGAGAATGACTGAACTGATTCAAAATTCAATGGCAGTGCTAGAAACAGCTTTTTATTTCTAAAAACTTTCTAACTTGGCTTTTTTCTGTAAAGTAATTAGGAAGCCAGTATTTAGAGAAATTTGTTTTACATGCAAATAATTTCCGAGGCCGAATAAAAGTTGGCACATTGTATATCCAACTCCACCAGAACAACTCTACAATTCCTAACAGTTCATGGTAAATTTCGACATAAGCTACAATCTTTCCACTTAATTCTCTCTGCTATGTCCTTTCAATCTAAACGTCTCAGAAAACCTACTTTACCACTGCCCAAAATTTTCCCACTCAAGAAACAACTTCAAGACCAATATATACCTAAATCCCTACTCTCCACTACCAAACACTAACTTTTTAACTACGCATTATCCCCTCCTGAACCAATTCCTACAATACATCCTAGACAATAAACCGCTAATTGTTTGCTTTACCCCTAGCTTGCGGTATACAAGAAAATAATAGAAGATCAAGAAAATCAAGACAACAACACCAAATTGAAATTGATGACGCCTAAGAACATGATCCAAGTAGCACCTGCATCGAAGCTAAGAAAGTTCCTCCTTCCCCAGAGTCAATAATCCATTAGATAGACACGTCCAAGTCTTAACATTTGTTTCCTACTTTCTTTTAGTTAATTCTATTTCATTTATTTATTGTATTATTTATATAACGGCTAGTAAGGGCGAGTGGCCTAGATATAGCCCAAATTAAAGTTACTACAACAACTACAGAAGTTTCATAAATGTGTGTATGGCCGGAAGTTTGTAAATACAAATTTCCAGCCATATACAGGGTGCCCACAATCTATCTCCGTATATGGGTAACTTTTTATTATAGAAAATACAATGTTGGTTAAATTAGCAAAGTTGAAGAGAAATTTACGAGTAGTATGATTCTTTAACCTATAGAGAAAATAAAACTGCTTTTAAGGTAACTTTTACGTAGAATTCAATAGCGTATATGACAATTTTAATTGGAAATGGGTTTTCAAGCTACAAACATAACCTCACTTTTTAAATGGAAACCATAGTTCAA